>JAHREE010000128.1:5100985-5156417 GCA_033628505.1 Tringa tobata
ACTTCAGAATTTATCCTAGCAAAGTCTTTGCTTACTGTATTTCTGCCTCTTAGAGGAAAGAAAGAAAAGAAAAAAGGAAAAAGAAAGGAGAAAAAAATAATATATCAGGTCAAACAGTATGGTAAACTGTCATGGTATTTCTTAAATTTCCTACTCAAAAAAGGGGATCTTTTTAAAAAGGCAGTGCAATCCAGTCGTTGGAGCAGAGGGACCACGATTCCTGGGCTCCATTCCCACCACAGTCACCGATTCATTTCATGACTAATTGAGTGGACTGTTGCATGAACATTGTATTCAGTTCTCAATTTAAGGGTGAACAAGAACATCAAGTTCCTTTCCTCAGTTACTGCACTCTACTCAGCTGTCCTACTTCTCCAGGAGGTGTAGGGGAATCACGGTAAGTTTATTTTTGGCTGGTCAAACAGGTAATTCCAAGTAATTTCAAGTTTGTAAATCACACAGAGACTAGAAAAAGTTTTCTCATATTTAAAATAATTTCAAACAGAAAATGCTTCATGTGGTCCTTCCTTGGAACCAGCCCATTCTATGTAGCTCAGTCTGGATGCAAATGTTCAGTATCCAAGCTCTATTGCTCTGTTGCTGACCTGAGTGACAGAACTTCAGCTGTATAATGTTTTTGGGTTTTTTTCCCTTTCAATTTTTTAACTTGGGGGGGAGGGGAGGAGTGGGGGGAACAGGCACAACAACACGAAACACCTTATATTGGGACATATAGGAAAACTCTGGAGACAAGCCTATGCAGAACTACAAGCAGTTTATACTTACCTCTTGGTTACATTCAAGTCACTTTTTCAATTCTGCTCGAGTAAGCACCTGAACTAGGTCTCCCACCTGAGAAAGGGATGTCCTGATGACTAGGTGTTGGGGAAAGAGCGGGGGAAGAAGACACACCACTTTTGAGAAAAAAAAAAAAAAAAACAACAAAAAACAAACCAAAAACCAAAACCACCTTGAAATCTTTCCATATGGCCTGGTGAGAAAGAGGGAGAGCAGAGAAAAAGAAAAGCACATCCCTTCCTTCCTACTTGTAGGCTGTTGAGGGTGTTTGTGTGTACAAACGGAGTAGTAGCTTTCTAACTCAGGCTGGTTTCCCTGCGTCAAGAAGTTTGTTCATGTCAGGCTGACCTTCTGTGGCCACTTTATGCTGCTGCCTGAAAAGTAGCTATTTCCCTGAACACTCCTGCCTACGAACACACCTAGGCATTCACAACCTTTCCAATGGTTTAACTCGCACAAGCCACATCTTAGTGGTGCCTCATCCCTCCACCACCTATCCATTCCCATTTACACAGCCTCAGTATAAAGCTTGTGTTGAAACATAAGTGTATATTATAGATACATTTGCAGTAGTTTTTATAACGTGGCAAGAGGAAATAGGTAACCCAAGACCACATGGCTTTGTAGCATTCCAAACAGCACCACTTGAGTGTTATTGCCATAGTATATACATTTATGCCACAGAAAAAAATATAGATTAGTTTAAGAGCTCCAAAACACTTCAGTTCCTGGTACACAACACCTGAAAGCACTGGAAACTTAGAACTTAGAACTATTATTTTTACATATCTGACTCACCAGCTCTGAGAGAAAGAATATAAAGAGACCCAGACATTTTTTCTGGTCTTTTGACAACTCAGAAATATTGCAGTAAAGGGTTTATGCAAAGGGCAGGGAGGATAAAAAACAGGAACCACTTTAAGCATCCAGCCCTCCATGAATCACAGTCTCTGTCACAGCACCCTTGTGAAACTTCAGCGACCAACAGTTTCTGAAGATCCCAAGTTCTCCAGTGTCTTCATAATATCACTTAATACACTCTAGCATGCTTCCAATCTAAACTGCACTGCATTATACAGCAATATATTATACTACAGCAATATACTATCCAGTTGAACCCAAGTCTATGGTTGAAATAGCTTTTTTTGCTCCAGTGCTGTATCATCACACATGACTATACCAGGCAACATCGATTTTTAAGCAATGGCATTGATTACAACTCTTATTTTAAACATGCTGGCAGGATACAGCCCTTAGAGAAGCACTTTAAGGCCAAATTTGAATTGCATTTCCCAGAAACTCTCCTTTCTTTACAGAGACTATATAATAGAATTACAAGTAACAGTACTGACTTCAACACGTATTGAGGATTTACACCAGTATGGTTTCAGTAATACGAGCTTTTAAGCACTTCACACTTACACAACTATAATATGCTTTAGAGGTTTTTTTTAAAATGCAAAACCTTCCTCCTCTCCCCCCCACAAGCTAAGAGAGATGCTTGTTTTCTTGAGAGATGAATTTATTAAATTGAATTTGACCTTTTAGAGCATACTTAGGTAGGGATTTCTGCTCCCTGGAAACACAGATTCTTCACATACTGCTCTGAGTCATGCAAGAGTCTACAAGCAAGTAAGCAAACCACTCTTGGAAGAACACTTTATGTTAAATAAATGGAGGGAAAGGGGCAGGAGGGAAGTCAACCTCAAACCCAAAGTTTATCCTTGCACCTACATTTCAAATTACATACTTGAGGGTATAAGATCATTACAGGGTTTTCACACTCCCAAGCAGTCCTCCAGATTTATCACCACCATATCATTACTTGACCAGTTTCCCTGGGGTGCTGCTTACTCCATTCCAAATATAACTTTTAAATACATCTCCAAGATTTCTACGCAGAATGTGCTTTTGTTCTCATATCCTCAATGGCTCCCAAGCTGGCAAAAATCTCCTACTTATCTTACTGCTTTGCCAGCTTAATCCCAATTTGCTAAGTGGGCATCTTGAAAAAACACACACGGACCATTCTTTTTCACTTCTGGCTTCTTCTTGCCAGGAAGGCCACTAGGAGATCAGTGCTTTCACCCATCCTGGTTCTATTGCAGATCCACAAAACCTGTTACCTAAGGAGCTAAGCACCCTTTTCCTCACACAGTAGACAAAGAAAAGCAAAGAATAGTCAGTCTTCACCCTTCTAACCACAAACTCCTTGTTTCACTCTCAGGACTTAGAAACACCAGGAATATAAAAACCTGAAGTATATAGTGACCCTTAGGTCATGTGTTACAATAAAGCAAGATTCTGTTTCTGAGCCTTGTTTGGAGCATTACCTCTAAATTGTTATCAGTCACTTATGCTTTTGATGGACTTACCATTACAGATCATTTTTTTACTTTCCTCAGTGGTTTGTTCAGAGCTTTGACTCTACCACCAGACTCACGCAAGTAAGACAGCTTTCTCTTTCAAGGGGCAGATTTACAGTCAGTCCTTTAAGAAACCCAGCAGAAAAACTAATTGAAGATGCACCCATTATTCAATCACTCCACATAGTTCCTATAATTTACCAAGTAAAATGAATTTAGGAGAGATAGGTGACACAGAAGCATTTAATCCCTGTTGTTTTTCATCCTCCATTCATGGATTTCCCCTTAATTAAGGGAAAAACAGTCCTAATAAATTAATAATAGCCATAGCTGCTCCAACACCTTCATCTCTGTCAAATGAATTGGCAGGGCTTACAGAGAAGAGCACAGGAGGATCAGCAGCAAGTGTCATAGTCCTCCTGATCCCTGAAAACCTTCTACATTTGATTTAGGAACAGTCCACACAACAGACTGATTTGCCCTCAGCATGGGGCAAAATCAACATTTCCATATAATAAGAGAAGAAAGAGTGGCCGAGGATCACCAGAGTGAAATTGTCACTTCACAGGTCCCTCCTTTCACTGCCATGCCTGCTCAGAGCCTTTCTTCATCCAGAGGAATGCAGTTGCTCTCAGCACTATTACACCATAGAGAACTGCCAGACAGTTTTGCCCCAGCCACTCAATCTTCTCTCACTGCTCTGTTGCCACCTACTTAGATTTCCTTTGAAAGCTCAGAAATTCCTTTTACTGCAAACTACCAAGCACCTTTGCATTATACACATAAAAAAGGCCTCTTAAATACGTTACAGACACTTTTTAGTGACCTTCTACCTCCCTCTAATTTCACATTGAAGAGAAATGCTACTACAGTAAGGAACAATTTTAACAAAACATATCCCTGCAAGCCACGCTTCTTGGTACACTTTACCAATTCACAGTTATATCCTCTCATCCATTTAAGAAAAAACAAATGTCACAACTTTGTTTTCTTAAAACCTGATGAGCATATGTAATCATTAGGTGCAGTACAGATGCTTGTTTTTCCTCACAGGTGTTTCCCTTTTCACCCCAGCACGCATAACACACCCAGTTCAACAAGTTTTCAGCAGCACCTGATACATGTCAGTAATGAAGAATTTTTCTTTTCCCTGATCAAAGTGAAAGTAAATATGGAAGCATGGATTTTGTGTAATAATCTGGGATGAGTAACTTTGCATTATAATCTGGGCCCAGTATTGTTTTCAGCAGCAGCATTTCTGGCCCCAGAATCTGAAGCCCTCCATCAAGTGACATCAGTCCTTTCATTTTTGCCCACTGCAACACCCACACCGTTGCCTGACTACAAAACCACATGAGCAGAAATAAAATCTATAAGGTCCTTCAAAGTCACAGCTCATCACCCAATCATGCATTCATATTATATTTATATAGATCATTACTAGTAAAAATCATAAGATCAGAAGTTTCCATTATGTGGCTATATACTCTGACTATGTAGGCCATCTACCGGGCCAGCTGCCACTAGATGGAGAGCAACACTAGAAGTTTGCCAAACGGTGTTAAAGAGAGGGAAAGCACAAACTGCCCCACCTCCTACTGAGGTTAATCTGTGTTCCTGATTCCTACACCATGCCTTCTAACCAGGTACACTGGCACAAATCCTCAGCTTCTCTCACTTTCAGTGGCAGCATCTTGTCTGTTCAATTCCACTAGTGGTTGCCACCGTACTTTATTGTGCTTTGGCCAATATAGCCTGAGAGGATGCATTTTAAATGCACAGTGAAGGATTTCTTCTATTTAGACTTCTAAATGCTGGAGCGGAATTTCTTACTATCTGCAGTTAGGAGTGAATCGTGATTTTGTGTGCACAGGATGAAAACACCCTTCTATTGATGAAGGTGGCAACACACCAGCTCAAACGATTTTCCATTAGCACACAATCAAACTTTATATTGCTTATGGAGGGGAAACAGTTTCAGGATACACTCTGAGACTAAAAGGGACTCGATCACTGGTGAGGAAGCAAAACCAAGAGGCAACCAAATTTCTCACCTGTTGGTTTCTGTAACCTGGAGCTCATCTTGTTGCAATGTAGCTGAATAAATCTGTTCTGTGCATTTATGGATTTCATGTCCAGGCTGAATAAGAAAAAAACCTCCCACATTTAAATAACCATAGTTTACTACGCTGATTCACTACACAGTTTTACTAAACTAATTAAAGATGGAATAATACAATGAACAAAATTGAATGAACAGTTACAATTAAATCAATAGGTTCAAAGGATCAAATCACTAAATTAATACAGCAGCAGATAACCAGATCAGCTCACAAGAAGAATAAGCTTTCTAGCTCACAGGAAAAAGAATGAATCACTTTGGATTAATGCTATACAGAGAGGATTTAAAGGAAGAGGCAGCTCCCTTTCAACACAAGGCCACAGCCAGCACTAGTATGTAGTTCATAAACCATGCTGGTAAGGAGCACAGTATACCACTTCAGATTTCAAAAGACAACAAAATATTGGTGAGGAAACAAAGCCAAGTGGCCAGCGGCATATCTGACCTCCAACTGAAGCCAAGAGAAGTTTCCTAACACTGGAGTGGTATCCCATGGTTCTTGACCAGTAAGGCTGTTCTTACTGGACTTCACAGCAATGTCACTTCCCACTTACCCTTCATTGTTATCATACACTACTGCACAGTGTTAATCCTTCTTTTACAGTAACCAAAAGATGACCTTCAACAGTAGCATTTTGGCTTTATTGCGTAGTCCCCAAAATCTACTAATTCACTGAAGTATTTACATTTCCTCTTAGGAAATTTTTTGAGGTGGTCTGTCCACATACCCACTAACACGTGTGGCACTGTACATGATAGAACTTCACAAGACTGTTCTACAAGCTTACAGTACAGCCTCCTCTCTGCAGGATTATTCATTTTGGCCTCTTTTCTCCACCTGCATGTCCATTGTCATGGAATTTTGTTTTTGGTTGGGTTTTTTTCATATTTTAAATTCTTGAAGATGTGGGAAAGCGTCTGTAATACACACATATACTGCAATCACTCAAGTCTTTCCCGCTTTTTACAAAACTAGGAAAAAAATGAAAACATAGAGATCTCCATTTAGAAACAAGATAAAAATTAAGAGCTCGCCTTTCTAATGCCTTATTTCTTGGTCTCTAGCACACACAGTAACCAGAAAATCTTGGCCAGTGTGAAATACATGAAATTTCTCCAGGCTGACTTCTTAGCAGTAGCTCAAATTTTTATCTCTCCATTTCTTTTTTATTTTCCCACCAGTGTGAAGTTTATCAGGAATACTCTGGCAGAAAGTGTGTCTGCCTCTACAGTACCTTAATAATGGTGTGTAAGTTATAACAGAACCCAGCCTTCTATATCTCATTGCTCTAAAAAGACAACAGGAACATAAAAATCAACCTCTTCTTTATGATGTAATGATCACCTTTGTAGACAAGGGCAACAAACTGGTTGACTGCACAAGTACTGAGTCTGTGGGCTCATCCCGGTGATAGTTTTAAGCCCAGGTGTCATGACTTAACCCCAGCCGTTGACAAGGACTACACAGCTGCTCACTCACTTCTCTCCCTCCCTAGTGGGATGGAGAGAAGAATTGGAAAAAATAAGGAAAACTCATGGTTTGAGATAAAGGCAGTTTAATAAGTAAAGCAAAAGGTGTGCATGCAAACAAAGCAAAACAAGGAATCATACTTCCCATTGACAGGCAGGTGTTCAGCCATCCCCAGGGAGGCTGGACAGCCCGATGGCATAGTGGTTACTCAGGAAGACAAAATGCCATAAACCCCAAATTTCCTCCCTGCTTCCTTCTTCCTCCAGCTTTATATACTGGGAATATCCCTTTGACCAGCTGGGGTCAGCGGTCCTGACTGCGTCTCCTCCCAACTTTTTATGCCCCACCAGTCTACTCGCTGGTGGCGCAGTCTGAAGAGCAGAAGAGGCCTTGACTACTTAGCAAACACCAGTGTGCTACCAACACTATTCTCATCCCAAATCCAAAACATAACACTATACCAGCTGCAAACAAGAAAGTCAACTCCATCCCAGCTGAAACCATGACATTGAGCTTTGGACTGTATTTCCTACCACCACCACCCTGGTTGGATTAACACAGTCCTCCTCGGCAGGTACAGCACCACCTCTGACTCTTAGGAGGGATCCAGAAAAGCCAATGCAGCTCTCAGGGACAGCCTATTGCAGCAGAGTAGCTGCACCACAAAAACTGTGGTGGAAGCTCAAGTTCCACCCATAAACAATCATTCATGATTACAGGTCCAAATCCCAGTTCTATAATCATTCTTTATGCATTTTGACGAATAGACAAATAGCTATTAATGAAGCTATTATCAGGCTACTAGTCTCACTCCTTATTAAGACAAAGAGGCAGTTTTATTCCTTTTATGACATTATCTGCTGACAAGCAGTGCAAAACAATTCACAAAAGAACAGAGTTTCCCTTTGTATTTTTGCAAGAAATTTTCCTTACTAAAATATATTTTTTTTCTGGAATAAAAATACAGCAACATCCAAAATAAATACTGCTCTACATGTAAAAAAAGTCAGCCCCAGAGTGCCACAATCCAAAAGAAATGCTGGTAGGAACCACCTTCCTTCTTGAGTGCTGAGGAATTCTCAGATGACCCGTTATCATGGGAAAGATGAATCCTTGCCAAGGAACCACTAGGAACTGCTGACGCAAAACCAAAGCCTTTACATGGATGTAGCATCAACAAGGCCTTAAATAAGCTGACAGGACTTCAAACACACAAAGGAGTTGTACCAAATAACAAGGCTTCTTTTCTCTTTAGTATCTTCTCTGTTCCAAAGCACACTTTTGATTTGCTGATCTATTTTCTTTTAACAAGATGGTTTAGTTCATTATTTCTTACATGACTAAAAGCAGCACATTGCTCTCCTTCTACAAAAGACAATAAATAACATTACAGGAGCTATATGAGAGAAGCTAGAGTAACTTTACAACAGAAAGAATCTCATAATGACAGGATACAGGATAATAGTCTTAAGGCAACGTCATAATAAAATGTAAGGGTTTTATGTAACACCCTTTTAGATTTATTTTTCTACATTCCAAATGCTCCCATAACCATCTTTTGACGTTTCTCCTGCACAGCTGGTTACACCATCCATAAGCAATCTCCGTCTACCTGACACTATTATTATTTTAAAAGCAATTTCTTTCACCTCCTTTCAGCTAAGACTTACGTTGAACCTAATTGCCAGTTACCACCCTCCCTTCTAGAAAATCTGATTTCCAACTGTTTGAAATCCATCCTTATTGTAAACTACAATATAATCATGATGTTAGTGTATGTGCATTATAGGACTATGATTAGCAGAGGACAAAAAAAAGTGGGTGCCACTTGTGTTCTCAGTGTCTAGCTTGAAATGTTAACTCACAGACGAGCATAGCGTTACACTATGTATATTACAAACACAATTACCAGCAAGAGACAAAAAAGGTATTAGTTGCTTGCTTATGATTAATAAAGTAGTTAAGAGAGAAGCAATATTATTCTTGCTGGGTGCTCATTATGCATTTGATAATCTCTATAGGACAATGAAACATGGGGTTTATAAAATGCCCTCTCTTGGTTTCTTTTTAATGTATAGGATTTCTGACTTCAGGAGCTGCAGTTCAGCAGTGTTGGTAATGCTACAATATGTAATACTAAAGCCTTTGGTTATGAGACCTTGAGACATTTAGCAGCAAGAAGTAGGTTCAATAGATATCAAGAATACTATATCTCCTGTCTTCTTATTTTAATCTATTTAAAAAGCAATTTACACTTTCATGTAATTGATTTTGATCAGTCATTCAAATAGCATAACACACACAAAATGATACTTTGCAATGATCCACAAATGTGATAGAAGTGATTTTGTTCTTTGATCTCCACAAGAGAAGGTGTCTCGTGAGAGAAGCTCACAGAGATCTAAAACTACTACAGGCAAAACAGCAACTACTCTTTTTCTCTGAAAAAATAAAACAAAAACACAGGCGTAAAAGAATAAAATCTTTCTTAAAGCACAAAGAGGTAGAATCAGATATATCTGCATTAAATTTGTCAGTACCTAAAGGGTAGTTTTTTCTTACATATTAACCATGAAAACAAAGCCCTCATAATGAAGGTTGATATTGGAGTGTATCAACTGCAGTAAATTTGACTCTCACGGACTTCTACACCTAAGTAAGTCACCAAATGGCCCAATATCCAAAGCTCAGCTTCCCCTTGAACATAAACTGCTGCTTTTCATGCAATTAATGACATTGTGATTGATTTTTTTTTTTAAATGGGTCACTATATATTCATATCAGCCTAAAGTTGAAGGGGGTTACATAGCTGGCTAAAGGTCTAATTAGGAATGCCAACTCCAATAGGAACCATAAACACTAAGCTGCTTATAGGGCAAGCAAACACAGGAAGAAAAAGCTAAGCACTGTCAGGGACTTTGGCAGTTTCTTAGGGATATCAACATACAATTTCTGTTTCCACTTTCAATTGCTTTCACCTCAGCTGCAGCCTCTGCTGTTGCTTCAGTCTTCCACCCCTGCCTTGCCGCAGTTCTTTTTTATGTTCATCTCTCATAGCCTGTCAGATAACTGGAAGCGTCAGCTGTCCAGGACAGGAGCTGTCGTCTTTGCTATTTCCCTACAGCACCACGACAAAGCAGCCTGATGTCTGAACCAACACGATTATAATGCCTTCCATCCCAGAATACAGGATTTACTTCCCTCTCAGAGGCTAGATAAATGGTAGAAATCACTGCATTTCTACCGAAAATGAGGTTACTGTTCCACTGTTCACAGCTTTCAGTGTTAAAACTGGTTGACGTAAGTATTTGAGGGAAATTGAAAAGTTTTGGCAATAACTTTGCATTTGCATTTTTGATAAGCAAAGAACAACACATGTTGCTTATAGCCTGGACTCAATCAGTCTAAGAAAGGGCATCAAGAACAAAAAGAAAAAGCTACCCCACAAAAAAAGCAGCTGTTTAATGAAAGGGCACCCAGACAGCCTCCAATATTGATCTTTTCAGTGATGCACCCCAAAAAGCAAACTGGTGTTCTCCTTTCTCTTAGAGACCCTGTTTACAGGAAATGCTGGAATTTGGCCAGAAGATCAAGACCAAGCGCAAATGGACAGCAGCTTTTGGGGTGGATATGGAGAAGTTCCTATTTGTGTCCTACAGTTGCCTTATGAAGGAAACCATATTGTTTTTCTAGGAAATTCACTGTCAGTGAGGTATTCTTAGAAAACTCAGCAAGTCAAGCTAATGGCAGCCAAGCTTAGCAGAAGATCAGGGCAATTCAGTAAACCATGTCAGCAAGAATCACAGCAACCTCACTTAGTTTATGAAATGTGACGCAGTAATAAGCAGAGGAGCAATGAATAATATCAAGAAGAACTGAGACAAGGAACTAAAATGTTTTCAGGTGGCACAAATAATTCTAAAATAAACATTGAAAAACATTGCCTGTAATTTATTTAAATGTCACTAAAGTTTGTTCAAACTCATTTAAATGAACAGTGGTTATATCTAGATGCAGGAAATAAATAATCAATGTACCCTCATGTTGAAATCTGCCTTAAGTGGAAACACAAATAGATGCTGTTTTCACCTCTTTGGAAAATATATAGTCATGATTCAGCTCATGCTTGCTAATAATATCTCTTTCTCTTTTTCCCCTCCTCTCGTATGTTAAAGGTTACTCTTACATCATTGGCTGCAGAGTATTTCAGTAGTAACTAGTGGTATGTTTGTTAGAGCAATCTTACGGGTTATGCAACATTTTTTCATTCCTATATTTTGCTTTGTGCTTTTGCAGTAGCCTAGAATCCCCATATGCTTTATCTTTAAAAAGACACAGAGTTCCCTAAATGGAGCCCTAGAGGACGATACTATCCATGCTTAGCTTGGAGAGACAGGCCTCTAGAGGTATTTTGGGTCATTTCAACTACATTGTTCTAAAGGGCACGAAGGGGTACACAGACATGAATGAGTGGTTCCATTGCCTGGAACTTCTAAAGAACAAGAGCCCCGTAATTAAACAGCTATAAAAATTGGATTTTTTAATTTGATTTGTATGGAAAGGCAAATAGAGGCTTGTACATGTCCAGAAAGAAAGAGGATCCCTATTAGTATCATACAGAGTGTCCAATTCAACAATAGCATGCTTGGAAAGATGAAAAGTAAAGTACAAGGGAGTTTATTTACAGGCTATACCTTCAGCCTTGTTGAGTTGAACCAATGAGGTGAAGAGCACACAGAGAGCTCCCTTTGGCTGAAATTCTGCTCAGGCAGAAACTTGCTGCCTTGATCTCTCCCTCACTGCCTTCAAGGGCTCCCAAAAACAGTAAAGCAGAGCCATCTGGTTAACACACTTCCTTCCCACACATCCTTTTCCCTCAGCCCCTGCACATTACACTTTAGAACCTGCCATCCCTTAGACCTCTCAACTTGAAAAACGTGACTTTGCTGTAAATTTTCCCTTTGATCAGTTGCTCTAAACAGAAAGGATGCAGGGATCTAGCAGGCCAAGCAGCACTGACAGCCTCTATTGCTTGGCATCTTTAATCATCCCCAAAGACAGTTTCATTACGGGCCTCTATAACTCAATGACCTTTAATACACAAGTCCTTCTCTTCTTTTACTGTAAGCAATATTAACTGCAGATCAAACACTCTAAGGTGAATGAAAAGATAATTAAAGCACTTCCAACCCTAACAAGAGAAAAATCCATATCTTATTTTCAAAATATGAGTGATCATAGTAAAGTGGCTTAAAGAAAGCCCTTATTTATTTGCAAGTTGTAACAGTTTTGTAAAAAATGTCTTCCTGAAACACAGTACTAATGTGGCCATCACTCACACTTTATTTTCACAAGTTTAAATCACAGTTGCATAGGGAGACATTTGTTTCTGTTGATGCCTTCAGACAACGTGGCATACCAAGTCACCAAATGGGAGAAGGAAACAAGATCACTCAACCAGTTCCTTGAAATAGATCTCTCATTTACGATACATAGTTTAACAAGCAAAATACCTTATGCTGTTAGATACTTTAGGCACCAACACAAATTCTTTAGCAGGTTGTGAAGCACAACTTCAATAAAATTAGTCAAACAGGTCCTAGGAAACAGAGAGAACCTTTTATATGGCTCTTGAATCTAGATACCATAAGTTTGGCCACACTGGACTCCACTGTGAAACAGTTCACAAAGCACATCAGAGAACTTCTACATTAATTTCACAATTTCATACTATATACCTGGTACAATTAAAAAAAAATTCAGAAGATAAAGCAAAAACTTTCCTAATTAAAAAGAGAGCAACCGATAGATTGTTTCCTCATAGTTAAATAGAAGTATGTTATATCCTTGAATAACTATTCCTAGTCATGAAGCATATCCAAATATGGCTCTGCTCCTTATGCACTCAGTGCCAGTAGATTTTCACTTTTTTTCAAGTGAAAGAAAAGACTTGAAAAAGTCTTTTTTCAAACTCTTTAGCAAGTACAGTTTAAACTGTTATTCAATGAACACCATTAAAAAACCCTATCCTTAGATTTCTGATGTATATAGCAAATACATGCTTTAAAGAAAGGCATAACATTATCCACCCTATGTGCTGGACTACTCACTAGATAGAAAGATAGAATGAACTTCTCCAGGGAATCCTTGCATTCCCCAAGGAAACATCAGTTCTGCACTAAGGGATCTGTGGAGCCCTACAGAAACTATGTAAAGGTGGGTTTCATAGTCACAGACCCAAGCTTGAAAACCTTTATTTTGTTTTCTTGCATAGAAATCCTATGTAATTTAAAGGAATTCACCTCCAGAGGAGGAAAAAAATATTAAGATTTCAGGTCTGTAGTTTAAATGGATGAGGCAATGCTAACACAAGGATGTGGGGAAAGAAAATTCTGAACACTTATCCATAAATCCACAACCTAATCTTGTTGGTGCGAATACTCCCTCTGTAAAGGAATAAATAAGTTGGAGTTACCTTCCAACATGACCTTATGAGGTCTATGTCCAAAATCCCTATCCAAATAGAGCTTTGCAAGAGTTTATGTCTTTAAGTCCAAACCAGATTGCTTCATAACGGAATATTCTATGCAATTAGATGCATGCCTCCATATAAGGACATATATGTCTAAGCTATAGCAATTGAAAACCAAGATTAGATACTGAACAACTGGAATCCAGCATTATTTGCCTCCAGAGTTCAGATTCATCTTTAGCTGTGGCAAATATACAATCAGGATATTTCATAACTGCCTTTCAAAACCTTATTACAACTACACAGTTCAATAGTCTTAAAATAAATAGTGCATCATCAGCTAAGTATTGAAATAAACATTTCACCACTTTACACATCATCAGCCTCATTTCAATGCACAGTAGGTCATCAGCCCAATTTCAGTACCACTAAATGTCTAAGTGCCACATATCCTAAATTAGTTTCACGTGGATGTTCCTTATCTTGAATGGTAGTCAGAACTTTGCAGAAGACAACTGAGGTTCAGATAGGATGTTCCAGAAACAAAAAAAGGAGTGGAGGAGGAACACCATAATTAAGTACATTGCTTGCTCTTAATGCAGAACATTTGAGTTTTACATGACATTCTATAGAATGCTTTCTAACAATGTATGGTCAGTTTGAATTTCTAAGTTAAGATAATAATTTCTTAAAAGTGAGAAAGTTTAGCTCCACTTCAACTCCCTGAGGTAAGGTTATATTCTAATATAATTAGGAGGCCTGGTCTTGACAGGAATGCAATGAGTAAACTTGAACAAGTCATTCAGCAACTGTGCATTCCTTTCCCCTTTCTGAAATGGGTATAGAGATACCTCTACTTTTAAACATGTTAATAGCTATCAAAAAGTGCTTGACATTACAAACACAGATAACTATTTTGTCCTCTAAATTCTCCCACTTTATTCCTATATTACTGCAGTGTTATTAGGTTTACAGTACAATTTTAATGATTTTTCCAGTCTAGCTTTACCTATTTCAAGTTAAAACATCATCATTGCTAACCAGCCGTTTACCTCAAGTGAAGTATTTTTCCAACAGTGTTTCTATCGTTAAAGGTTCACTTTTTCTATTCCTAGTTCCCAGGAAGGGCTCATCACATAACTACACAGACACACATAGCATGATCAGCTGAAGCTTAAAGGTGAAAAAAACACTTTGCTTCAACACATTTTTTGAGGAACATTCTTCTAAGTTCAAAACCCAAACCAAAACAACATGCAGAATGAAAAGGACTCTGTCCAAAACAACACCTGAAAGAATACTACCTTTATTACTCAAGTTCCCAAATGAGGCAAAGCTGGGACATTTTTAGTGCATTTCTATTCATGCTATTTTCAGGCTACGATGAACATAACCGTGGTGGCACTGCACAACCAGTAGGTAATGAGCAATCTTCTGAGACAGCTCCCTGGCTATTCTGCCAGCCCTTAGCCTGTTCCAGCTAGTTACTGGCTCACTAAAATTCAATGAGTGCTAAGGGGGGAAATTTATAAAAGGAAGTTTAGCACCTTTTCCACTAGACCTATGTAATCTCTTTCTAAAGGAGTCCTAAGGACAGCTATCAAACTCCTGAAGACAGCTATCAAACTCCTGGCCAGCAATGATCATCAGCAACTCAGGAAAGACAGGTTGAATATAGTTTTGAAAGAAGCAGATTCCAGAAGTCATAACCAGAGTATCATAAAATAGCTAACCAACATTTCATCTCCGCTTTCTGAGACAGACTGTGAGACTACTCTTAGCACATATATACCTTCCATGCACTTGGCCCTTGTGATCTAGGTATGGACTTAAAACAAACCAAAGGACTTCTTAGTTAATTATCTCTTTCTAGTGATGGATGAGAATCAGACGACTTGTAATAATGCTGCTATTATTAGCTTGATTGGCTGCCTTTGATACTGTCACAGAGCATACAGGTTATCTCTAATCTGATTTATCTTGTCCAGAAAATAAATTGACTTCCTTAGAGTAGGAAGGCCTCAGAGCTGAGTCACCTACACACCTCAGCAAGCAGCAATAGGGCCTGCCCTTCAAGTGAGAAATTGAGCTCCAGTAAAGCTGCTCGCTCTCTTCTTTTTTCCCCACAGCCAGCAAGAAGGATGGGGATGGAGAGAGGTGAGTCCAAGTTGAATAAATTATATTTTTTTTGTCCCAGAACTAAGCATAGTGAACATTTTATATTTACTTTTGAAGCTAAATACCCCGTTGAAACCTTTTTTCTTTTTTAAAGTGCAGTGCCAAATGAAACGGTTTGACCAAAATTATCTGTGTCTTTTCCCTCCCCACTCCCAAAAAAACTACATGAAGTCATATCACACAGACTTTTTTTGCTTGACTCAGTCACACATTTCAACTTTCAGGGGAAGTTTAAAAAAAAAAAAAAAAGGAGAGTGAGAAAGATAAAGACTTTGGTGCAGTTTAACTTTTCTTTTGAGAGGTTTAATTCTTTTCACTTCTGGTGTTTCTGCTGACAGTCATGGGCTTTTCTATTTTCCCCCACTAAAGGTTTCACACCACCAGTTTGAAGTGGCTGCTTGAATGACAAGGGGCCTAGGCAGGAAACACAAATGCCAGTGTTTCTTGTGAACTGACTCATGTCAGCTTACCTCATCTGACTTGCACAGTATAGCTCAGCAGTATTGTCTGTGCCTTGCTGAAATAAAGATGGAGATGAAAATGAGCCAGCCACCTTTCAGGTAAAACTAAGTCACAGTGGACTGATAGAAGGTAGCCAGAGGTACCTGTACTTCTCCCAGAAAAGGGACTGAATCAGGGAGTTAATTTCAGCCATCACATTACAGCAACAGCCCAGTCAGCTTCACTTACAATCTGTATTTTGAATGCAGATTTTCCCATCACTACCTATACCTTCATCACCTCAAGACTGAAGTTGTTAACAGCACATCCCAGATGGGACTCCATCTGAGAATCATCAGACAACTGAAGCAGAGTTAGACACCTCACTGCCATGTGCTGATGTGTGTGCTCAACTAATTGCTCTGACTGCACTCAACTATACTGCCTTACACAGTCAAAGCCCATACTTCAAAAGAAATCATTTTGATCAATTTCCCATGTTCCTATGACTGTGGTGAGCCAAGATGAGCAAGCTGAATGCTGCTTCCACACCCATACGTGTGCCTGCCCATGTGGACAGGCACCCTTCAGAACTGGCTTCTTGTCCTAGGGAGTTTCTGGCTGAGCTGCAGAAGACAACAAATATGAGGGCAATGGAGAAAGGAAGTTTGCATTTTCCAGAATAAGAGAAAGGTAGAAAGGAGTTTCAGTGCTTGCTGGTTGAATTCTTGTGGAAATGATTACTGCCGTGGTGCTGAGAGTTTATTGTATTATTAATGATTTCTCAGAGCTTCACACAGGTGTTTCATTTTAAATCTTAAATAAATAAGAATGCCTTAAACTATATCTACTGTTAACATCCAATTTAGATGCATGCTAACAATGCATTCTTTTGGGGGTTTTATCAAAATATATAATTCCTGGTAACCCAGATTTGATATTTTATGCAGAACTATTCCAAGAAAATCTTGCAGTAATGCATCTGGTTCATCTGCTCCCTTCCTGGTAAATACCAAGCCTTCTTTATAAATAGAGACATTTTGGATGGAAGGCTGAGGAGCTACAGTGCAACAGTGCCATCCCCTGTCTGCAAAAATCATTGTCTCTCTCAGAAAAGCTCCACCAGTGCCTGCTGTATCTTGATGGCAGGTTACCAGAGAACAGCAACATGAATGCCACGTGCACTGCATCATAGTAATGCTGCTGGGGAATTTCGCTGTGCAACCTAAGTTCTGAAAGAAGTTTCTTCCTAACTAGCACCATCAACTTTGTGTCAAAATAAATTGCAAGAGATTCCACAAATTTTACATTTAAACTCAGTCTTCAGGGTATCATCCAGCATGCAGTCTGGGGGAGGGAAAGCAATTTGCATCTTTTTGTAGTAAGCAGAAAGGAGGAAATTCCCACACACTTCTTGAGAAGCCTGAAGAAAATCTGTTCATCTATACTACTGCTTTGCACGTCCACTCCTGTTTCTATTGGAAGCAAGGAGGACTTAATAATAAGTGTCCAAACACTGTACCAAACGTAACACCTCACAGCTCAACATATGTAGTCTAAAAAGCAAATTTGAATGGAACACTGCAACACACACCACGAGTCTGAAGAAAGTTAGGAGTTAGCAGTCAGACATATGCCCAAAGGTATTTCTCCTAAGAATTTTGGATGCTGTTTCATCCACAATTTGCATTTTTCATTTATAGGACTCCCAGAGGGTTAAGGGCACAGTTAAGACACATTTGCTCTGATCCCTTCTTTTTGTCTATTTTAGATGCTAGTTTTCATCCTTTCCACAGTCATAGCACAAGAACAAGAAGAAACTGCAATTAAGCAACAAGCTGACCATGAAATTAGTCATGCACAGTTACCAATTCCCTGCACTTGGCAGTAGAAATTCAAGCTGACCATTCTTTACTAGAGTAAAGTGCCATCTACAAATGTCTCCTTCTCTGAAGATTAAAAATAAATAACTATTTATTTTTAAAAAATATCCTATGCTGGCCGATATCCACATTTGCAAGGAGAAAACAAACCAAAAAAAAACCCCAAATTACCCACACCGCACAACTAGTATATTGCACTATTAGTGCCAATTCCCTAGATATATCTCAATTAAGTACAAGTAAAGCCAGAGCCATTTGCATAACCCCCTCCAATATTCTCTTCTTCCAGCGTAATATTAAATCAGTCCTGCAAACCAAAAGCAGGCCTACCTTCTAAAGAGAGGGAAGTCTTTTATCTGTTACATGCTATCGATCCTCTAGTACAGACCACCACTTGATTACTTTAAGGGAATGTTAAATCTTAGATCTCAGAAGTTGTTTACCCCGATTACACTGTTTCGATCAACAGAGTTCAAAACCATCTTTAAAGCAGCAGCAAGTCTTTTTTGTTGTGTTTTTCATATCATCTTTATTATGGTCACTTCCACTGAACAAGTGCAGGGAACTACAGCCTTTTAAATCACTGGAGTTCAAAGTGTTGCCTCTCTCAATTAGTCTCTTGGGAAACTGCTGCTGCAACATAACTGCAGATTTTGCAATTCTTATGCTGCTGCCCTGTAATTCCCTTGCTTCATTAGGAATAAATGAAATGTCAATGACCTGCTTCTCCCTTGGCTTATCTACACCCGTACTGCCCCTCCATGAGGGGACCGGTAATGGGACTTCACTGGTGTCTGGTCATCCCTGCCAAGCCAGGGCACATATGTCCTTTTCATGTTTCTTCAGGGCAACAGCAGAAAAGCATACCAGGAAAAGCAGAACAGCAGCCTTACTCTTCATACACCACTGTCCCTAGAATAATTCCAAGAAACCTCAGCTTTCTTCTGTGGGGTTATGCGTTCTTGTAGTAAAATGATTTTCTAGATAACCAGCCTGCTTGCCAGGTTCAACTTGCTATTAATGCTCCAGTTTCAATCTGCAGCTGGTATTAGCTCAAAGCTCATAAAGCAACTCCAAAGGGATGTGATAAAAATGACAGACATTGCCTGAAATATTTTATTTCTTATTTTCATAAGCTTGAAATATTTTATTTGAATCCTATCTATATTAGAAGTAGTATCTGATATCTACTTAATATCTGAGCTTGCACTGAGCAAGTCAGCTTCCACTTTGTTGTGAACAGGTTATTATAATAAAAACTAACAGCTAGAGCCGTTCCACAAAAGAAGGCAGGAGTGGCAGAGATGACAAAACAAAACAAAATCTAACCTCTAGAGTTAATAAATGGCCAGTTAGCATGTAGTAGTTAACTTTACCTTAGATATAACCGCTCATCTCTACCTTGTGTGAAGCCTGATATGATGTCTTCCTCCTTAAACATTTTGCTGTTACCTTGAGTTAATTTATCTTTAGCCAACAACTGGTTTAAAACAACCATAAAAACTCTCTGTAGCAAGTGGCTTTGTGGAAAGTCTCAGACTAGCAAGAATTTAAGATCAGCCTATCCAAGAAATAAATAGCCAGACATAGACAAGCAAGAAAACTACAGGCAAACTGATATAACCAAGAATTAGTTATGCCACCTTTCCCAGAGAGGCAGGTTCATCAGTTATAATTTAATGAGGAAATATCACTACAGGAGTTACCAGGTGGTGCTGTTAAAAATGCTTATTTTACTAGAGAAATTACATCCACGCTTTGAAGAGATGCTGTCTTGTTAAGCTCCCTATCTGTCTTAGATATAATCTTGGAGCAGGATTATGCTAGAAGAAGTAGTCTTAGTACTTCTACCAAATTTCCCGAGCGAGATTCCCTCATGTTGTGCTTCTGAGCAACCCTGCTCCTAGACTGAATTTGTAGAAAGCCTTGTTTACCTTATACTAAGAAAATACAGAGATTTTGCCTCTACCATACAGAATACTGACTTAGGGAGCCCAAGCTACAGGATAAAACTGAGAAACAAGATGAAGCCCAAGCTATGTACTGGACAGCAAACTATTTCCACGGGATTAACATAATTACCTGATCAGTTCTGAGACTTTCTTCTTCATGTGGGGTTCCTTTGTAGAATATTTATACTTGGTGCCTATTACACAGAAGAGAGACCATTTCTTGAGATATGGAATAAGAATTTTTTCCTTTACAAAAGGCCTTTACTTTTTCAATTCTGATAAGCAGCCTAATCATTTGTGTTTTGTGTTTAGCAGCCTAAACACAAAATTGAGGCCTACATGGAACTACAACTTTTCTTAGTTCAATATTGTGTCACAACAGGCCTAAAAAAACTACCCTAGAAGCTGGCAAAGGCATGGAAAGCCTTTATCTCTGTCCAGTTCGGATACATAGAAACAACTTTTTCCAAAGCAACTGATTTTCTTTCTACTCCTTAGAAATAGAACCTCAAACAATTGGAGTGGTACAAAAGTGACATTTGGATCCAGGATCACAGATATGTGATATCTTCTGTGGTTAAATTAATGTACAGGATGCCACTAAAAAAAAAAACCAAAACCAAAAGACAAACAAACAAAACCAAAAGACAAACAAACAAAACCAAAACACAAACCCTAAAGAATTCCACCTTAGCAAACTGGAGAAATGTTTCAGAAGAGAAAGGTAAAATACAGAACCTCTTCCAGCAGATCCCTTATAATATATTAATTGCCGCTATTCGAAAAGTGAAAAAAAGTATTTCCTAAAGAACACTAATATGAATTTTATATGGGCAATTCATTTCCACACTCAGTTGATTCTGGGTAGAATGCTGTTATTTTTGCATTGGGTAGAATAAGGTCTACTTTAACCCAGTTCTCAAACAGTGTGATTTCCTTGAAAGCTAAAGCAATCTTGCTGGCAGAGAACTTAGCCTTCAAAAGACATCAAGATAAAGCCAGCACAAAGGCAGAGTAAAATATCTTACGAGTATAGCATGTGCCTCTCTGTTTCATTTTTAAAATACTGGTATCATGCTAGAACTCAGATTCTGTTCCAGAAAACAGAAAATAAGAGTTCTTACCCCATAATCTACTAGCACCATTAAAAAAAAAAAAAAAAAAAAAAGCCTGTTCCCTGCTCTCATGAAGTTTCTAAAAAGAATTTTTAAAAGTGCATCACAGAATAAGTCAATTCAGATTCTAGGAAACACCAGCCCCCTCACAGCAGTCCCATTACTCCCATGTAAAGTGCCACAGGATCTTTCAAAGCTTCATATGAAAGGTCAAGGATTTAAGTGCACATTCCCTAGACATGAATGTGTAGGAGAAAAAGGTAGAAGAAAAAATGCAACCCTCCCCACCTGGCATCCAAAGCCTTTTGTTAACCCATAACATCACAACATTTCAAGTCTGGTACCTGTGGGCCCCAACTGGAAATATTTACAGATCCTGAAAACTACCATGTTTGCAAGAAACTCCATTTTGTATCACTAAAGATATTAGCACAGATTTACATCTGCGCTCATACTGTCTCAGCCAGGCTTCAAAGCATAACCTTTCTGCCTTGACCAGGGGCACTGTCATTCCCCATCTTATGCCAACAACAGCAGTCTGGGGCTGCTTCAGATTTAGGAAACTCCAGATCAGCCAAAAAGTCCTCTGGATTGGAGGGAAAGATTATAAATTTTTTTATTTTATTTGTTTAAATTTTATTACAATTAGGCAAGGAAACAAAGATGGAAAAAACAACTAATTTACTTCCTAAGATTTTGTTTAGAATTTTTTTTAGACTCTACACAAAGTCCCCGTCCTGTTACATGAAGTCTCCCCCACCTACTCACTGCTAGCATTTCATTAACGTACTTCATAGTTTGCTGCTTGCACTTCTCAGCTAGTCATGGTTTTGCTTTAAGCCTCTGCTGACTCACCTCTCTGCAGCTTCTCTTTCATGCCAGCAGCAGCTCTCTTCTTTCCAGTTAACCTCATTTAGGCCAATTTCAACATAGCTGCATACTCAAACATTAAGAAGTCAGACTGCTAAGCAGATTCAAACAACAGGTGTCATTTAAACCACACCAGAATTAATGCCTCCAGCAATATCTGCTTCAAAAAATGTTAGGTCATCTTCATTTTTATGCTATGCCAAAGCAAACTTTCAGCCCACTACTTCAGTGGGCTTTTTTTGGAGGAACAAAAGATCTGTAGAGAACAAACACAACACTAAATCATAAGAATTCATTTCCAAGGATCAATGGGAAGTTAGAACAATACTTTCCATAGAGGAAAATGCTTGGCAGCACGTGTCCTTTACAAAATCTACTCTAGCAAGTCAATTTTAAGAGCAAAGTCTAGCAAGACCCTTCTGCAGGAATAACTGTTGTCCCACCTTCTACTCAATAATAAAGAACTTCAGATTGCAGTAAAAGAGCCTAAGGGTCCAATATTGAAGATCCCCAAATCCTGGAAATAAAAAAGGATGTTGCTCTCTTCTTGGCTAAAATCATCAAAACCACAAATAGAACACAATAACCTAGCCCCAACTGGGGGCTCACCTGACGTGGGGAGCTACAAGTCTTTTTGAGTGGTTATATTCTGCAAGAAACCAATAGCCCTTCATGGCAAAGTACTGAAGCAGCACATTCTCTCCTTTTACTCTTTACAATCCCCGTTCAATGCCAAATCGCTTTCTCAGGAGTGCAAACAGCCTATGCTCCTGACTGCACTGAAACAACAAGGGTAATTGAGTGCCTTGGTAGCTTCCCACAGTTTCAGACCCCTATATGGTCCATGGAATAAAGTCAAAGCCACTAAACTTTACAAGAGGTGTGGTGTGGAAATATTGATCAAGTGGTGACAGTAGGTAGTACATACCCAGCCTTTAAAAGAAGCACACACCACAAATGTATGAATTTCTATGTTAATGTCACATTAAATAGATGCTTTTTAAGTTCAGACCCATATAATTGCTAATGAAAGTGCCCCCACAGAATGGGGGGAAAAAAATCCAAGCACTAGTTGAACCACAAAGACTACCATCCCTCTGCTTCCTAAGAGAAAGCACATCCCATAAGCTCTGTAACCTAGAATGCTGATTTTAATACTACACTTGAGGATAATGAATAGCATAAAGCAATTAAATATCCTTTGAAGCCTTCATGTGTAACACCATGAAGCATAATATATGATGTTGTATAGATACTGTTTTCTTTCCATTTTAAACAGAAAGAATCCCCAAGCTTTTCTTAAGAGGCTCTCAATGCCGTTACCAATCACACTCATATGCACATCAGTTTCAAAGCTGTCATTACATGTGCCAATTCCAAGTATTGATCCAACACTTCACATAACCTACTCTGGCATTAACTCAGTTTTCAGTCTTTGTGATACCTCCTGGAAACTGAGTGAAGAATCTCTCTTTGCTATGACTTGAGCATACAACATAGGATCCAATATTTAAACTCACACAGCAATAAAAACAAAAGCCCTCTTAAGCTTTCTTTGTGATGGTAGAGTCACCTTCAGATCCTGGGAATCCTGAGTATAACTGCAGATGGCAACTGCAACTCTGTCATTTTTTCCTCAAACCACACTATGAACAAAGGCAGAGTGACTCCATGTTCTCCATCCACCTATTCTCTGTAGTTCTCAAAAACACATTAGTATGCAGCTTAAGTATTGATTCTGCAAGGTTTGTGAAATTCATGTTACTTCAGGCAACAGAGAGGAGGAAAAAAACCAAAACCAAACCCAACAAACAACCAAACAAACCAGAAAACAAGGCAATGATCACTGTTTTCTTCTCCCTCCCTTCAAACCAAACCCTCAGAATGAATAGTCCCAGAGAAACCAAACTCAAGAAGCAATCCATCAAACAAAAATCCCCACAAAAATCTTCCAAGCTGTGAATATATAACCATAATATATATCCATAAAAGAAGCTCCTGAGGGACAGAGGGGAATGGAGAAACAAAGACCCTTAAGAAAGAATGCATTTAAAGAGAAGGCAGGAGATTAATTTGATCAAGAGTGTTATGAAGCAATTCAGAATCTCTCCTCTCTACCTGCTCCCCCAAAATACGAGGTAAGGTCACAGTGATCATCTTTAAAATTAAAAAGGGGAGTGGGTGTGTCAGGCTTCCTGATATTATGACTGCTTCCTAAACTTCCTAAATTTCAAATCAAAATTCTTCTCATGCCATAGGAATCCTTTAAGGCAAACACTCAGCAAGCCACTTACACACCTATTTAACGTGTGGGGGAAAAAAAGCAGTTGTCAGCATTAAACATATTATTTATGAATCTATCATAGAGATAGCCTCCCGACATCAGTTTTTTGATTTAGGAATATGAATCTCAAGGAATAGGAGGGAGTGTCTGTCTCTTAAACAGTCTAAATTGTAAGATTAGATACGACAAGTAACAAAACACACTTAATCTTTTTTTTTTTCAAACTTAACTCCAAATAGCCTATCTGTACAAAACAATTCAATATACTGTTGTGTTGTCTTCTAACATAAGAGAAACATGTTGTGACTGAATCTTTACTGCAAGCTGATAGGTGTTAGAAGTTAGACTTCTCCAGAAGACACAAAATTAATTGTCAGTGTACACTGCAGGACTAAAGTTTAACAAAGAAAAAATTTAACAAAACCAGACAAGCCAACCCACCCAAATTTACCCACAGTCAGATGATGGCAACTTGAATACTCATAGGGGGTTTTCCACTCCATAGGAAAAAAAATATAAAAGAAACAAAAAAAACCAGATGTAGAAATGGCACATCACTACTGGCACATATACAATAGGTTCACTTCCATGTAACTTATTTTATGCTTCAATTATGATACCAACAAATGTTCACATCAGAACAACTCCACCCCTGCGGAAAACACTTTTAAACACTTGTATATCTGCAGCATTTAGCCTGTCACTTAAGTAACCGCCTTTGCTAAGGAGTTTTAGATAATCGAGTTATGGAAATTGAGCCCTCTTTCCTACCAGTAAATGCAAAAAGAGTTTCCAAGCAACAATTCTGCTACTGAGACTCACAGATGCTAGAACAGGAGGGAAGAGTAACTGCAAGATTCAACAGATGGTAACAGAAAGCCCCTACTTCACCAGCCATAAAACATATTTGCTTCTGTAAAGGTAAAGCAGACCTGGAGCTCTGTTTTATATATCATCCAAGAATCTGTTTGTTTGGGGTTCGCTTTTTGATTTGTTTTTACCTTTTGGAGGTGTGTTTTAAAGCACTGCAGTGTTTCTAGACTGACATGCCCCCAAACCAATGTCCTTCCTGTCTGTGGGATAGCCTTCATCTTGACAGAAGTAACACTAGCTCCCTGACATGGCCTATGTTACCAAAGGAACACAGCTAAAAGGGATGGGGTACTCCAGCATCCAAATCAAGCTTTTCTAGTGTGCTCATGGGCTCGCTTCATGATCTCTCTGAGATGCAGCTCTCTGCAAGGTCTTTTAAGTTCTTCTGCTCCACTAGACCTGCCAACAATGCACGACCTGCCCCCACAGCTCAGTCCAACCACCTCATCTGCTTCATCCTTCTGCTTCTGTGAGGTTACAGGCTTTCTCCCACAGAAGCAGCTATTCTTCCCAGTCTCCAAGGTTATCTACAGCTTCTGCATGAAACATCCCCAACACTAGCAATCTTCCTATATGGTCTGTGTTCAACCCAGGCACTGTGCACAACTGCTTCTCCTTAGGCAGCTAGCAACCCTCTCATACTCAGCATGCTCTTTGATAAACTCCCACTCTCTCCAGTACTTTCCGAGCAGAAAGCCTCGTCTGAAAGAGCATATTTCTCTGCTTTTCCAAAGTATTTCAGGTAAGGCTCTTTTAAGTCTCTATTTTGCATATTCTTTGCCATTTGTGTCTAAAACATGTCCCCATTGAACTTGGGACACACAGTCAGGAGCGTGGGCTTTCCATTCCTCAGCGCAGTCCAGTCACAGCCTAGCAAGGTGGATGGAAATCTAAGGCAAGATCGCAAAGGCTGCTTTCACTATAATGCTAAAAAGAGCACAGAGAAAGTTTCCTCTGTCCAACAGAATGAAAAAGGAAACAGGATACCCAGGCAGAAGAGGGAGAGCTTGCTTTATAAAGTACTCCATCTATACAACTTTGAAAGGCTGATAAGCACTGTAAATAATCAGTCTCTTGCGGAAGCGGGGAAGAGAGGTACCCTTCCTCCCCAAACATTTTTCCTTTCTCTGAAGGGGTAAAATTCATCTTAAGCAAGTGACTGAAATCAACAATAGGTTGTTGATCATGTGGGCCAAGATATCAGAGAATACTCAATCTAGTTTAACAGTCTCTCAGCCAGCTAGAGTGAACATTTCTACGCAGATTTTTGCTGTGAGAATGCAGTAATTGCCTATTATCTGCTAGGTGATGCTGGTTACCTTTTAACCAAAAGGCAGTTTTCTCATTTTGAATCTATGGAGTAGAGTGTAGCTTATTCACATTAATTAACATTAGAGCAAACACTGCTGATATGAATGATCTCCCAAACACAGGGCTTTTGCAATAGGGTGGATGTGACATATGCTCTCTTTCTACTCTTTCTAGGTACTGCAAAAAAATCAGTCACAAATCTCCTTCTACCCTCCCATTTTATGCTCTCTCTGCACTTTTTGAATGAAACCAGAACTGCAAGTTGAAACAGAGCTCAAGGGGTATGCAAAGGACCTTGAGTCACACGTCCCAACAGGAACTATCCAGACACAAATATATGGTCCTTACCTCTGGAGATTACAGCTTTAGACCTCAGTTTTGCAGATTTTACATATGCAGACTCTTCCTCCTCAAAAATCAATAGGAGAATACAATGCAGAGACTAAGGCAATAAGCCTACAAAATATTCACAGTAATAAGATGGGACTAGGGTTAATTTTTCCTTAGTTTTCTTGCTCACATTCCCACCTTTTCTTATTTTAGAGAGGGAAAAGACCTTGACAGGATGAAACAATTGTTAATCCCCTCCAAGTTTTAGCTTTTCTCCAGTTTGGAATAAAAGAGGCAGTGTTAGTTTAAAACCAGACTAAAAGGTGGTGGGAAAGAAGGCACAAATTGTAACTCTGCTCATAGCACAACAAACTAAACAGGATTTGAATTCTCCGCCTTTGAGATGTGAAGAACCTATAAATCCCACTAGGAGAAGGCCATTTGCTGACAGATATCACAGACAGCAGGTGTTAAATTACCTACTGCCCATTGCTTCATGAATACAAATGTATTGAGAACTACCTTCCAAAAAGTAATAATCCAATAAAAGAACAGAGTTCAAACTGACTCACTGGGGAATGATGTAAAGTAGCCAAGATAACATTTCAGAGATCATAGCTGTTTCCAAACAGACTGGCTAGGGGATGTTTGCCCAGCATTTCTTTCACATTATATTAACCTACAGCTAATATGAGACTCATTTTCACAAACATCATATTTAGATAAGCATGTTAGAAAAAGCAAAGAAAGGAAGAAACAAACACAAACAGGATCCCCTGCAAATGAACAGGTAATACCTGTTTATTATTCATGCTGTATAATTACAGAGGAAATGGGATCCCAAGTTTGTTCTTACAGCACACACTCAAAAATCCTGAAAAGCCATTATTTGCTAAATCCAATTCTACAAACAGGGAGAAAAGACAGTATATCAAATATATCCCAATGTACTTGTCACCTTATGACAAATAATTTTTTTTTCCTCTAAATGGCTAACATGATGATAATCCACCTTTCAGGTTCTTGCGCATGCTGATGACATAGCCCACAGAACCACCCTCATCAAAACAACATATATGACGCCTAAACCAGATAATCTTACGGCTAAGCCTGTGGATAAAAGCGCCGCAGCTATGTGGATATAAATTGTAATGCACAGGTATAACCCATCAAAGAGAAAGCTACATCTGAAGAGTGACAATAAAAGCACATCCATTAAGGATTGGGGCTGTTTATTTTTGAAAGGAGTAGGGGGAAAAGAGAAGGCAATTGTAGAAAGCAGTTGTTTTTATAAACGCATGCAGGTTATTCCTGCAATGTCCTTCAGTAACAGATCACTAACAAGAACCTCTTTTCTATGAAGGAGGATGTCTCCCTGGTTACACTGCACAGTGTCTCTCATTACTGTTTCAGCACATCTTAACTTGTTGCCCCTATAGAGATATAGGAATTTTTGCTGAAACTAGTCACACATTTCTGCAGTATCATTTTTTAATCTTAGATCCAATAAATATTTTTGTTAATGCCACTGGCCGAGTGGCCTTTGATAAACAATAAATACTGCAGCATAGTTTTCTCATCAATCAAGCCACGTAAAAGGCCAATCCAGCAATTTAATCTCCTTTTGCTGCAAGCTGTCTAAACACAGTGCTTTTTAACAAGACAGTTTTGTTCCAAGAGTACACACTCCATCCGACTCTTGTCATTAATTTGAAAAATTACATGCATGAGTCCCAGTCCCTGGGAAACATACAGCTCTCTTACAACTATTCTTTAGAACCAAATTTCTTTTAAACAGAGTTGGAATGATCACTAACACAATAGCTGTCAAAGCAGAAAAATAAAATTTAAGATCCATCAAATGATTTCTTAAATGGTTTCTGGTTTCTTAAAGGTTTCTTTGTTCCTTGTTTTTTGAGACATGTTTGGATTCTAATTTCAAATTTAAGCAGAGGTTGAACAACTCAAAACTAATTACTCGGTCACACCTATTACAAAGGAATCATGTTTTAAAAACAAAACAAAAACAAAAAAATGCATTTTTTTTTCTTTTGCTTTCTTACAGCAGAAGAGAACTCCAGATATTGTCACCAAATATAGATTATCTTTATGCACACAGGGTCAATAGTCTGTCCAATGTCTTTCAATGACCACAGCATTTGCTATCAACACTGGATTTTTCTATTCAAACATAGCACGGCAAAGAGTTGTGTCTGTATCCCAGGTCTGCCCTGCAGGACAAGATGCTCCTGGGTCTAGAGCAGGAAAGTCAGCCCAGGGCAGATTGGAAAGAAGGCCATTACAGAAACCTGGGGCAGCCTTGCAACAGGAGCAGAAGGGGCAAAGACCCGGCCTAACTCATTCTAAAAACAAGAGTCTCGGTTTATTGCAAGGACTGCATTACACAGCTGCTGAAATTCAACAGCCTCTTCATTCTCACCATCCAAAAACCTACTTCCCTCCACAGGTTATATATCAAACTCACTAGGTCTTCAGACCAAGAAGCTTTGTAAACTGACTGCAGTTTTTCATTCTGTTTCAAGCTCAAGTTGATGTTCACTGCAGTGTCATCACCGTCTTTGTAAAGATGACTAGTAATCAGCAAAAGACCACTGAACAGCTGGTCAGTAGTCAAGAGTTCTGCTGGATTTAAATTGAAGATCTACTGTGAAAGAGAAACTCACTCTAGTATTTTACTAATCCTTCAAGCAACCCAGTATGCCTATTCCCTTATCTCCTAACTCCTTCCAGTAAAAAGAAGTTAGGCAAGAACAGACTGAAACTTTGCTCCAGGAAAGTTTCCTTTGAACTTATACATCATTCATGCATTATGTAGAAATGTCTTTTATTTTGACTTGTAAAAGTCAAACTCTCTCCTGACCTGAAAATGTGAGCAGGAGACCTTTTGAATTTTTCATCATGAAAACTCATTGTAACAAATTAACATTTTAATCCATTTACCTTCTCAAGCAAATTTTAAAATGTCAAGTATTTTACACAAAATGTACTACGACACAGAACATTTCTGTCCAACAATGCTGGAGTGCTTTTCAGAATTATTCAAAATAAACAATCCATTAGTGAGAATGGCATAATTTCCTAAGGTCTTAACTAGACAGTGAGTGCAAAAGCTGAATTGCCATTTAGCAAAACAGAAAAGTTTCACTTCAAACTTTAATTTTATCTTTGTTTGGGGCAAAAAGAAAGTGGAGCACAAGTCCTATGCATACACAAGAATTTTTTTCAAACACTTCTGTTCCTAACAGCAGAAGATCAAGTGACTTAATTTTCACTGTTATTCAGGGTATGGACACAAAAGGAGTTTAGGAATGCACTGAGAGGGGAAAAAAACCCACAACAAAACAATGAAAACTAAACAATGAAAATCCCTACTCGGTCTCATACCTTTGCAAATCCAAAAGTGGAGAATGAGGGTGAAAAAGATGGTTTAGAAGCAGCCAGAAGCAGCAGAATTGTTCTATGCTACCTGGGACACCGTTGCTTGTCTAAAATCTAGGAATATTCCCCATGGTGATAGGCCAGTCAGAGGTAATCCCACTTAAAAGTCCACATAAATACTTCAGTTCTCCCAGCTGACTTTTGTTTCTTGCACTGAAACATCCCAGAAAAAGAGACATCCTAGGTGAAAGACAGAATAGGAATTGTCGCGCTAGGAGACAAAACTTCGAATTCTCATACCCATCTGCACAGTGGATAATTGATCTCTATCAGACAGAGCCCATTACCAGTTGTTAGTGCTTCGGTAATTTAGGGCTCACTTCCCTGAAAAATTGATGATACAGCAATGAACATCAACCTGAACCAAAGAGTAGAGTAGTACTGTGGGAGCAATACTGTCATCCTAAACCACCAAAAGCCTCCACCCTCAATGGAAAGGTGGAGAAACCTCTTCACAGCCACCAGCTCTCCAGTCAATCTCACAGCCAATGCTGCTTATAATCTGGGCAAGGAGATAAACTGAAACTAGGCACAGGAAATGTTAAAGGTTGCAGAGGAGGGAGAAAAATAAATGAGAAAAAAAGAACATCAGAGCAAAGACTTATGAACTTGGAGGGAAATCATACAGAAGATCCAATTTAAACAGCCAAAAAAATTGCTGAATGTAATTCATAATGATAAATACAACTTTTGGTTTTCATTTAAAAATACCTCATGTCTCAGCTGAAAGAGGGATCAAAAAAAATATTGTGTTTGCTGCAGCAGGGGGATGAAAAATGGTAACAGTGGATTTCAAGTACGGCAGCCTACGTGCCTATGGGTCTTCTCATGTACATATTTGTAACAGTACATGATGGGGTTTTGTGGTGCTACCAGTTACTTCATCAGACTCTTCTTCAGAGCCAAGAGGTGAAATAATTAATTTTCACATTACATGCAAAAATGCCATTGTTCTTTCTTCAAATCGCATTCCATACATCAATCCCCATAATTCAAACAGAAAACACTCAAATAATCAAGCATGATTCATATTCTCAGATCAAGAAAAACCTCAAATCCAGGTAATTCTGTGACTAAGTTGCCACCTTAATTGGGATGGCATTTGGCTGGCATATAACACTTGCTTCAGGACAGTGCATCACTTTAACATATTTTCATCTATGTCGGGTCTCAGAATTTAGAGTATCTACAAAAAGTACTGCATAACATCTGACCAATCTGTTCTCTGTTGCAGCCTATGCTCAGGAGCTGAGAAAATTACTCTCAATCAACCTGTTAGAGGATGAAAATTTAACAATTCACATGTACTTCCCAGAGTCTGCAGATACAAATCCTGAATTAGTGTTTTTAGCAGCTTCTGAAATAAGGAAGATTTCTTTCCTCCCTCAAGGAAAAAGGAGGAAGAAGGAAAAAAATCTAGCTTACTTTTTCATTATTGCACATTTTAAAGCCTGATTAGCAATTATTTCAAACTTACTAAAAAAATTAAGTTGTAAGGCATTTATTAAATTAACCTCCTGAGAGACTAGGTCTGTACCAGCATTCAGCGTAGTATCCTTCTGGCTGTCCTTTGCACATCATAAGTTTAGAGAGCCATTTTCCAGGCACTACTTTCTGTTCATGTATATACAGTATCAAATTACTTTTTCTAAGTTGCAGCTCTTTTTAAAGATGGGAGGAAGGACTAAAGAGACTAACAATTATTGCAAATTTATACTTTTCTAAGCTGTTCCAAATTTCTTATTCCAGAGATGTACTTTTTCAGTGACACTTTGACAAGAAAAAACATGAAATCAACAGAATGTTTAGACATTCATGGCATTCTTGGAATTCATTTAAAGACTTAACTCAGCAATGTTTTTCCCATACGTATGGGCTGTTCAGAAGGGGTTTTCATCATCACCTGAATTCAGGAAAAGAAGCAAAAAAAGCAATACAGATATAGGTGTTCACGTGAAGAGCTGCTGCTGAGTGTATCCCAGAAATCTGCATGGAGACCGGAGGAGAAGAATTATACTCTTAGGGGTTATTTTATTAATTTTAGAGGTTTGAGTATGTTATTATTCACCTAGGATACAAATTCAACCATCCTGTGATAAGAAAATGAGGCTCAGAATGAGCTGCATTCTGTTGACAGCAGTTTTTCAATGGTCTAAGTGTCACATTACCGCTCTGACAAAACTGATCTGTGACAAAACCATACAAGAGTTAGCTTTAATAAACTCCACTGCTTAAATAAAACAGCTTTGACTACTGCTTTCGAACACCTGGAGGTCAATTTCTGTTCTTTTGATCTGCAATCTTGTGGAAAATTACCTCAGTTGAGAGATCTGGGAGACTTTTTTCAGGTTTTTTGTTGAGGGATTTTTTTATTTATTTTTATTGTCTCAATTTTTGTAGGGTACAGCAGAGACAAACAAATGTCAAAAGCGAACATGAAGTGATGTTCTGCTCTGAAAAATGACTCAGTAAAATACTGCAAGATTACACATTTATTCTGTCTCACTGTTTTAATGATCGGGTTTGTCTTGCTCATAAGCAAAGAAAGGCTTTTTTTTCTTAGCTGTAGCCCTGCAAATTCAATCTGAGGTCCCAAAAATTAAGCTATACTTCTTCATTCTAATTGATTATCTGCAGACGCGGCTCCCTGTGGTTCCTTACAGTACATACTGTTTTCCAAGCAATCCTATGGCAATGGGGCCTCTGATAACGGACCCTTGGTTGTGCGCAGAGCCAAGGAGAATCATTTTTGCTCTCCAGCAGCCATTTGTTCCTGCTGTCTCTGCTGCAGAACTCAATCATCTGTACTTATCATCTCTCACAAAAGCAGATCTGCCAGCTATGAAGGTGCTACATTTTTACCTTCCTCAAAGTCCTCAGGCACTCTATTTCTAAAGTTCAAAGCTAGACCTCTTGCTCCTAAGGTAAAGAAATACACGTCACCGAAGAATTCTGACTTGAGCTGACATTCCAGGTCTCCTCTCCCTACCTCACTTAAGTAACATTTGAACTGCACACACGATGTGCTAATGCAACTTGGAAGTTATTTTAATCTGGTCAGGTGCCTAAAATAATCACTGACTATTTGACACGTTACACATATGCTGAAATAGCCACGCACATTGGGAAGAGCTAAACAGGGTTTGTTTGTATAACTCCAGAGAATCTAGCATCTGACTGTCTAAAGCAGTATTTTCAAGGTGCGCTTTCCCCTCCCCCTCTAATTCAAAATAGAGGTTACTATCATGAGCCTCTATGAACCTTATTTCATAGTGAATGCAAAAAACTAGGTTAAGGCATTATTAAGCTTGTACAGAGATGCACACAAATACATCATGAAAGAGAGAGCTGAACGTGAAAAAGAAAGTCTATTCTTTTTCATTCTCTGTTCTGCTGGCATGCTTTTTATATTAAAGCATAATTCTTCTAAACAATCAAAAAATTTATTTAATATAACATAATTATGAATCAAAGACTACCATAAAGAACATTCAAAAGGGCAGAATCAGACTATGCATTCACTCATTAGCACTTTGTAATCCATGCAGTGAAAAGCTCATTTCACACTGGTATAACATAGTGCTTTTTTAACATACCAGGCATAAAAAACAGAATGAGAGAGAAAATGGATGCCCCAGTATTCCAGGTATGAGTTGGCCAACTATTACCTAAAAAATATCTTTATGAATGTAAACAAGCCTTTTAAAGAATTCAACTAAAGCAGCAGAGTTCCTGTTTGTACTGAATCCCATTTCAAGATACGGAACGATTACAGATTTTTCTAGAATATTTTAAGAAATCCTCCTCAGGATTTTCAACCCTGGATAGCAATACCAACTGTCCCATCCTCCCAGACTGAGTACAATTAACAAAAAATTGTAACTGAAACCCACCTGAAGCTTTAGTCAATGTTGGACTACCTTTACAAGTTAAAACATTTCTCAAAGTAAGAGCCAGGACCCTGAAGGTGAACACTAAGTAAGCCTCCATAATTTCAAGTTTAGCAAGCTATTTCTTTTCTTAGGGAAACAGGTCAGGAGTCCCTTTCCTCTCAAAGGGCAGCAATAAAACAGAAGTGAATTACCTAGTAATTCCTAAAGCAAGACTTCTTCACACTGCTGTCTCTACTTGGCAAACAATAGGGTTTACCCACATTAATTAACAACAGCAGGAGCCACTTACAGTAAAGACAATATTGAGATGTTTCAGAGGAAGACTGAATTACATCTCATGAGGGGCTCAAATATGGCAACTCTGCTCTAAGGGATCACACATAGAGCACATCCTGGCATCAGACATCCCAAGCAATGGCAAGGCAAGTCTAGGATACAGCTTGTGCTAATGGTGATACTGCCCTTGACAGAAACTTGATATTTTATTAAAGTGGAGGAAACAGCTTTTATGCCATACTTGCCCTTAGCTTTTTCATACAAATAAACAGCAGGTCAAGAAAGAAACCTTGATTCAGGGACACACTGTATAAAAGCTTTAGGAAGCAAGGCAACAAGTAGAAAAGGGATGCTACATGGGGATGCAGCTTGTTATCTTAGCTATCAACACCTTATCAACAACTCACGCTCCTGAAGTGATGCATGCAATTAGCACCCTTTCTCCCTTCCCTCTTGAGGAGTATCTCTGCCTTTTTCCAGATTCACCAAGATATTTTTAAGCTCTGGATATGTAGCATATGTCCAATCATTTACCCACCTGACCCTCGCTTGGCCAGGAAATAAATGGTCTTCATGATAAACAGCTTCATAATGTAAAATCTAGAAGACACAGTGCAAGTCTGAATTACCCTCTTTGATGGGTTTACCCACTGCAGGTCCCATAGGGAGTGGCAGCACTGTTAGAAGAGAGCTGTGAGCTCCCTCCTCTGTCACTGGACAGGATATTTAATTCTGTACCAGTGAGAATTTAAGGACACCTTGCCAGCTAATTAGATTATGAACTCCCACTGTGCTATGGAGGGATTATTCACTTCTTTGTGTTGGTTTGCATTCACACCTACTCTTTCCTTTTTTCCTTCTCTCTCACAAGTTAAAGACTAAGCATAGATTCAACAAAACACAAAAATTAACTTTCAGATAACCTTGGCCTTACTGGAATTCACAAGTCACCAAATGACTCTACAGCAACAGCACAGGAATTGGGTACCAAAACATTTTGGAGGTTTTAGGGTGTTGACCTCTAGGCAATACTGAAAAGAAATTAGACGCCTCACCTCCATTCAGTACCATAGCTGCTGTATCCTAAAATTCTATTCTGCCAAGGGCTGACATATGTTCTCAATTTCTCATGCAGAAGTTGGCTCACCCCATAAAAGTATTCAATCATTCAACAGGCCAGAGAGTGGGAATGACTCTGTCATCCCAATCCCATAAGGCTAAAACACCACTCACCTGCAGAAATAAGGGAATGCCCCTGCTCCTCCTCTTTGTTTTAGCTCACATCACAGATTTGCAGATAGAGGGAAAGGCCCCAGTAGAGTTCAGGCATGCCTGTCAGATCAGCTGCCCAGGCAAGAGATGTAGACAATCGTCAGTTTTAAATTCTAATGCAGCTCATGTGTGGCACAGCTCAGAGCTGCAAATGGCTCTGAAGCACAAGCAGGAACAGGATTCAGGAGCAGCTGAGCACAGATTTTGTGGTGGAGGGAGATGGAGAGTCCTGTTGGTTAAATGTGAAACTAGAAACAGAACTGCACAGGAGTGAACTTGCACTTGAGATAATTAGCTCTATGGAGAGCACAAACACAAGTACCCGTAGAGGCTAAAACACAGTTTATCGGTAAACAGAAAAAATACCTAATATCACAGCAAGCACTGCCTGTATGCCTCAGATCTGATCATCAATATTATATATTCTCTAGGGCTGGAGAAACTATGAACAAAAATCAAGGAGTAAAGGATAGGCCAAAGTCATTAGAAAGCAAGGTAACTCTCACTCAAACACTCAAGTTTTAGCATCTGCAATGCACTAAGCAATGAAACACCTGGAAGAGTTCAACACAATAACCCCATCATACAGTATTATTTGCAATTCTTGCCCTTCCTGTTCTTGTCAAATTCACAGCATTTATATCCATCAGGTAAATATATCCAAGCTAACATAAGATGAAAAGGAAAAATATTCTTAGTTCTTATGCTTTGAGGATTTTGGAAAGGTATTTAATTGCAACAATTTGATTGGGACATAACTTGCTCAAAGTTATGTATGTCAGAACTATTAAGTAGTTTCATTATCAGTACAGAGACTTTTCTTTCCCACTTTGTTGTAATCTCTCATCTTGAATTGCCCTGCCCAGCACTCATCTTGCTATCGCAATCTGCAGCAGCAGCAACCAAGTGATAAGGCTTCATGCTTACCTTTAAGAATTGCAATTGTTCATGCTGTCAGTGCTCGGGTTTTATCACCAGTTCAGTGACAGTGAAATTGAGTTCGGGGAGGAGGGAGCCTACGTTATGTGAGAACAGTTAGATGCAAGGACAACAGTATTTTTGTGATTGAGAAGTCAGCTGCAAAGCCAGCATTTAGTATCCATTTGAGTCAGCCACGACCACAGAAGAGAGCCTGATGGCATGATGATAGCAAATGTGATTGCAGATTTTGTGTGCACAGAGAGTTCAGTGATTCTCAGATTTTGCCTGCATTCCACATGTGGTCTGCAGAGTAGAAATAGTGAAACATATATTATTTTTCAAGCCACATTGCTCTCTGCAGGAAAGCAAACAGTCCAAGTCTCTTCATAGGCTCGCTAAAGGTGTGTTTGTTTGGGTTTTTTGTTTAACTATTTGAAACTGGGAATTTTTATCTGTACCTCATTTAATTTTTCTTGGATGGAGGCAACTTAGTGGGTGATCTCACCACTAAAGGAGTAATGCACTCAAATAGACAAAGGTGTGACTATCAAGCAATGTTGAGAAATTATAGCAACAGGTACAGAGAAAAAAAGGTAACACAAATAAATTAAAGAGCCCATAACCCAGGGAAGGGAAAGGCACAGATACACACAGGAGGGTGATACTCAAATGGATAATTTATTCATGCCTTTTACAAATGAATCGCATAAACCGGAAATATACAGTAGGAACTATTACTTGAAATCCAAAGTGAAGACACTGAATACTTAAAAATAAAAATATCCCTAGTTTTTCAAATGCTTGGATTAAATTGGAGAGCAAGAATAAACAAAAATAAAATAATTTCTCCATTTCAAATGCAGGAATAAAATAAAGTTAAGGTAAAAGTTTTCTAGCCCCTAATACCCGGGACATTTTATCTGTTCTAGCAGAAAAATAACTGTTAACTGCAAGAAGCTTATAAGATTACTATTACTACATTTAAATAGGGAAGACCATCCCATCCCATGTTTCACGATGATATGTAAAGACAAAGAATGGTAGGAATAAAAGCAATAGAACTGAAGACGTTATAGCGCAGGTGGGATGACTAAATTGATAGCATGTGAACATAGCATTCTGTGAAACACCCATCACTAGAGTTACATGCTCTAGAAAAAAGGGTAAGTGTTCTCATAGTGTACTTAGGGGGACTCTGAAATCAGGATCAATGGTCTGATGCTGACCATTGTATCAGGTGGTAAAGTTGGATATTGTTCTGAGTTCCCAATAGGCTAAACTTTTGTTACGTTAAGACTGAAAAAAGGAAATATTAGGAGAGGGTATTTGTAATAGGTATGTATAGCTTCTCTAGAAGAGTACACAAAAAACCAACTGGAAGGATGAGTTTATCAGAAAATTCATAGGAAGTAGCATATGGGCTAGCAAAGTAACACAGATATGAGGTCAGTGACTAACAAGATCCAGAAGTCCACCCTCTCTGCAAGTTTAACTCTTCCCGGAGAATGACAGAAATGAAGGACAGAGTATTGGATGCTGTTCCTACCTGCTGATGGATTTATTACCTTTTCACTCCTCACCTTACAGGTGGATTTATTTTACCCTCATTTTACAGAGGGAAAACTGAGACACAAAGCATTGTACATCAGTCCCGCAAGAGGACAGAGGTGCTTGGTGGCTGAGTTAGGAACTAGGTTAAGTGGACCTCCTTACCCTGCAAACAAAGTCTCCCAGCTGCTATGATCAGGTCTATGTACCCAAACTCAGGCTAAGGAACCAATGCAAGAACTCTGCTGGGAACACAGTGTCAGTGCAAGGTGCACAAGCATTAATTCAGCTTAAGCGATATGAGTAGGTCAATATCAACAATAAGATGGGGTCAGGTGGAACAAAACACTGAGCCCTCATTTAAAGAGCAGTTGGATGAGAATGCAAGCAAACCTTTCTTCTCAGCATTTCCCTATGTTATTCCCTGCTACCTGGAAATTAATACTGTTCAAGATGGAGTTGAAATGTTGTAACTGGTTAGAGGACTATGGTCACATTAATTCTTAAAATCAGTGATGCAGGATATTTGCTAATTGGACAGAGAAGATGCTGAGCTAAATGAGGCCTCAGAGTACTATTTCCATTGTTCTTCTTGAAATGAATAAGGAGAGGGTGGAAGAAAGGAGAGTGTCTTGGCAGAAAAATACATTCTGTTCAAGCAAACTGTCGTGTATGCAAGGACAGCACAAGACTTACCCCTGATGCAACTGACTCAGCAGAGGTTCTGCAGAAAACTTTGCCAGCATCTTAACCCCCCAAATTAAAGCCCTCATTTGATTGCTTTGTAATTAAAGATTCCACATCTGGCATTCTGCTATCATTTGGCCTTCCCTCTTTTCTGCATGACACCAAGGCATCCTGCTAAAAGGATAAACTAAATAATTGTTACTACTATTCCCACAGACATCTAAAGCACTGTTCTCAGGTAACAGATTTTGTTAGAATTATTGTACTAGAGTTGTCATCTGTTACTATCTTGCAAAAATCTACCTCTCACTTGTATGTAACATATAATAAAAAGCTCAGCAAAATACACAATACACGCTACTGAAACAAATCTTTTTTTGTCTACCAGTTGGTAATCTGGTTGCCAAATTAACAGAATCAAAAAAAGCACCCGATGTGATATGCAAAACTTCTGAGCTATTCTTAGTTTAGAAAAAAAATAATGCTTCTTTGCTGGGACTAGGAGATGTGTTTTTTGTTTGTATTACTACGATAGTTAATATGAAACCTGTATAATTACTTGACATTTCTTCTGCTCCTTCTGCTTATTGTCCCCACCTGAAACCACATTCTTATGACATAACCACCTCTACAACAGCCATCTCTGATGTCACAAGTTGATTATAACTCCACTCAGGGAAAAAGCAGCAGGAGCCTATGAATACTCAAATACTGAATCCTCATGCAAAAGTATTTGCCAATAAAAAAATGAAGCAAAGGAAGGAGAAATAAAATAAAAGTGTCTGCAGAATTGCAGCTCAACAATGTGCTTTTCAAAGTTTACCAGCAGGAGTCAGCAACTCTGTCAGGAAGTTCATGCCTGTGTGATGAGTAGGACTAGTCCCAGGCAGAAAAATCCTTTTGATAAGCTACCCACTGCTAACAGTAATATACTCAGCAACATAATGGTTCCTTTTACACTGAAAGTTTATGTGCTTTCTTGCTAGCAATATTTTATTGTGAATATTAATTGTAATTTTTATTTTTGTTATCATTATTATTTTATTTTGCCTATCCTTCTCTGGGAATATTTACACCAAGTATTTTCTTTGTATCATAGCCTTGTCACTCAAATCAAACCAGTGGGAATTTGAATGGGATGGCATTACAGATACTGTGGAAGAAGTTCTAGATGAACATGCATCAAACAAGCCATAATTAGCACTCAGTTTGGATAAATTAAAAAAATGTAGATTTAATTAAGGGACATACTGGAAGTTTTTCAATTTAAACAATATTTTCCTCAAATGAAACAAAAGAATCTCCTCCCTCTTCTGCTTAACAACAGCAAGAAGAACCTGTATGAACCCAGGCTTCATTTTCTATTGTTACAGCAGCTGCAATAGCAGCGTGTGAGCTGTTCTGATAGCTGTAGAGTGCATTCATATTGGGAAGTGCCTTTTATTTTTGTAAGCACAAATAACATCCTTTTTTTAAACAGAAATGAAAGAATAAAGGGTGTAATCACAATTTCCACCACAGTAAAAGTTTGTCAGCTACACTGTGGAGAGGGATTAACTGACAGCAGAACTACAGATAAACATTTCCTGAACTGAACATGGTACAATGAAACTACATGAGGAATATTGTGCTCTGAGAAAGACAGGGGAACAAAACTCCACCAAAGCCATTACAGCCAATACAATAATTTACTGGTATTTGGGGCAAGCAGCTCAGTTATCTCTCTGTCAGAGTGTAACTAATTTCACTCTCACAAAGCCTAAGTAATCTAACTTGTTAAATTGAGAAAAGTTTGAGGTGGAAGTAAAAAAACCCAATGGTTTAGCATGAAGCTGGCAAAGGAACAATAAGCTTGCTTTTGGTTGCCCATGACTGTCTTCGGACCTGATCTTCCATCACTGCCTTTTACAATAGTTTACCAAGTTTTGGCATGTAGACCATCCTTAGTGCCAACAAAGATTCCCTTCCATGGCTCCTCCTCCTCCCTCATTAATTAATCCAGAGCCAAGGAATAAATGGGATGCAGGGACTTGTACTGACTTCCAGAATTGGATTAATTTCACTTGTTCCTGAGATACAGTATCCTTAACAGCAGCAATTTGCTATGGCTGAAGTCACTGATGCTCTCACAAGACCATGGAAGAGCGGGCAATTGCAGCTGCATCAAACATGCAAAGATCATCAGCCTGCATCTGCAATTTGAAAGTAACTTGTAGGTGGTGCTATAAGCCAGAGAACTGCAACGTAAAAAAAAAAAAAAAAAAAAAAAAAAAAAAAAAAAAGTTTACTTTGGTTTACTTTGTGTAAGGGAACGTAACTATGTAACTTCTAAAGATTCAGAAGCAATGGTGCGCTTCAGAGGAGCTTTCAAGAAGCAATGATGCATTTTCTCTAATGCCCATCTTCCACTGCACAAGTTTCAGAAGCCTGCAGACACCTGGATTAAAAAACTTCACAGTGTATCACAAGCACAAAGATAATTGTATGGACTTTCCTCAAGGAAAAGGATGATAAATGACCCCGAAAAGCTTTTCATTGTTATGGACTACTACACACACTCCAACAAATAACAAAAAAAAATATTATGGAGATTAAAATTCTGAAAGAAACACAGAACTTGGAAAAAGGAACCTTAATGAGCTACCTCGCTACAGGCAGCCTTTGTATCTATAATTAATTTGATGTTTCCTCTAACATTTATTTTAGGAAGGGGAAAAATGACCGTAACTAACTTTCCAAAAGTTGAACATCAAAGCTCTAAAGTGATACTAATTCAGATCCAAAATTTCTATCGCTGTGTGTATATACATGGGTGAGCAATTAGCTGCAGGCTTTAAACCAAATTTCAAAAAAAATTAGTGATGAAGTGTCTCAATTTTTGAATGATCAACTTAAAATCCTGACCAGGAGCTGTTTTCTGAGGGTTAGGGCTTTCTTCCCTGGATTATAGACCCTGGCAGCAAGTCACACTGAAACTCAGAGTGAGTTACAACTTCCAGAAACCTCAATCAAAATCCTAGGAAAACCAGTAGCTCCAATCTCAGCGGTTCTCTTCTGTATTGTCCTATGCTACATTAAGCTTGTAAAGCAACAGGTAGTAAACAAAAATACTATTCTCAGCTGCATTTCGTGTGCATTTGCAAAGACATCATCTCCTACAACAGAAAAAAAAAAAAGTGAAGCAGCCCTGATCTGGCAGGCAAGTGAAGGATGAATGAATTTTATTGTGATGAACTGAATCTCTTGTGATAAAAAAAAACATCAGCTGGGTTAAAAATAAGGCATGTACCACAAGCTCACTCTTGTGATGCAAGTTAGATACTTCTGCAATTGTGCTATCTCCAGGTTTTGGAGCTTAGGCCCTCAATGTGCACTGCAATATACAAACACGTTGGCTTAAATCCATCACTTTATGTATCCTAGTGCTCCTACCATTGTGTCTACTAGTATAGATGAGCCAGTACCAGCAGCTGCAACAGCTTGGAGGGGAATAGGGCCAAATACAACCACAGACATCTGTACAACACGGCTGTGTTTCCAACTCTGCTGTTAGCAGCTAAGCTGTAGACCAAAAGCCACATCCTGCAGAGAAGAGAGGACCAAGAACTCAGCAAAAGTCTTTACTGAATTATGTTCCATAATAAGTACCATAAAGCTACCTGGCTCTATAAGCCTCCTCCTTGCATACAGCCCGGGCTGCTAAAACCATTCTTTTGGTCTTTTATCTAGCTATTTGATGGACGTTCCAATAGCACCAGATTTTTTTATCTTCTTCTCACACTTGTCCTTCAGACTTTCTGCAGCATTCAACACAGCTTTCCCTGCTATGCTGAAATATACCAGGATGGGATCTGAAATTCAAGATCTGCTGGGAGAATTTAAGCATGTCTCAAGCCAACATATCTCAGTTCTCTCATCAAATACTGACCTACCTGAAGAGCACTTAATGCCTGCAGATAACCTGAACATTTGTGGTTTCTTTCAAAAGGCCTTTCTTACTGCTCTGTGTTCACTTCCAATGGTCTACTCCTTTCACCAGCGTATAGCACTGATGCACAACGATCCACAAAACACTTCTAAAGAGAAGCAGCATTATTCCCCCAGGGATGATGTTATTAGAGGCCTGATTCCCATAGCAAGTACACTGCAACCTTAATAAACCATGTATTTGCATCAGGGGATTATGTCCATGAGTGCAGGGGAATGGACTCAATTAATAGTCTTTCTCTGTCCCTGACTGCTGTGATCCCTACAGCAATTCTGCACTGCAAAAAACACAGCTCCAGAATGACAAATTGATGCTTTTTTTTCCTTTTAAAACAAGTCACTTCTTATTTTATGGCCACACCAGATGCACTTTCCTCACTTAGATTTAAGGAGGACAAGCTGGTTATATTTCTCTATAGTTTTGCCAGAAGCTTTGTATTTGTGCTTGATGCCTCAGGACAGGGCTGATCTAATTCCACAAACTATGGTTGATCTGTTTTGCTTTTTCTGAGCAATAGCTCACAAAAATAATCTCTATGATCCTGACTGCAGCAATTGGGGAGGATTAGAAAGTCAAAGGTCTGACACGCACAGGCATGTACCTTTGTCTTTAATTTTGTGTGCCTCCATTATCAGACAGTAATTCAGATAATCTTCCTTTTGAATTTTAGATGACTCCTTGCACCTTTTTCCTTGGAGTTTTATCCCCTCTGCATGAATGAAAATATATTGAGAACTACTACTGTGAAAATAAAGCAGTCCCCTTATGTCGGCTGTAGGGTGCCTGCTCTGAAGAGCCTCTCAGGACTAACAGTTGGCACCAGTTAGCATCTTTCTGGAAGTCTCAGACAAGCTGCCAATGGCAGAATGAACTGAAGATTCACTGCATTTGTGCCTCCAGAGAGGTTCTCACTTTCTACAGTAATGTAAGGACACACTGGTAGATGCAGCCAGGGTAGTTTGTACTGCTAATGCCTCAGCTTTCTCTCTCACATGGATAAACAGCTCATTTCAAGATACAGTGCCACCAAATTAACTGTCCAGAATACATCCCATCTTAAAATTCTCCACTGCCTGGGAAGGTACCAAGGTAACCCTGTTACATCTTTTAATCTTCAGTATGGGAGGGCTGCACGGTGTCAGAGCTCCCCATTCAGTACACTGCTAGATTTGCTGATCCTGGAATCAGTTATACTGATTTTATTTATTCTGGAGGTAAGGGATAGGATATCTTTAATTACTTTTTGTTGCTGTTGTGGTTGTTAAAATGAGTGGTCTCTTTGTCTTATATGTCTCATATGAGACCTATGTCATGATATGACATATCATATCCATATGATATGTCTTCTACTAGCTTACTGACTGGAAGGGTGGAAGAACTCATCTTCTGCTTCACAATATTGCTTTAACTGTCTGTAGATATTTAGGACTCAGGGACTGCTGAGGGAGAGTGAGCTAATTTAATTTAATTAGGGGGTGTGCTTATTTATTTTTCTATTAAAGGATCTAAATAATTACAAATCTATCAGAGCACTAGAAAAAAATAATCCCTCTTACTAGCAAAAGGTGGCAGAATTAATTCAAGCACCAGTGAGGAAGAGAGAAAAGCATAAAATATCCCTTAAACTTTGACAATGGTTAGCTGCTGTGTTAATCAGGTATTTGACGTCCTACACTGCCACATCACACCCCACGTGAAAAACAATACCCTGGGGATCTATATACTCTTAGTATAATTTTGACTGGACTTGCTTCCAACAAAACTAAACATCATCTGGTTATTTACCACAACAGCTACAAGGGCAATGTTTGTGCAGAACGCAAAAAATAAGTCCAAACACTTCCGTTCATCAGTCTATGCAGAGACAATGACAGTTTTATCCTGATTTCTCATCTTTTTAACTGTTTTTTCCTCTTACATCCTTATCCATTAGAAATATTGCCCTTTATTTAAAAATAAATTAAGTCCCTTAGAATTCAGACAAAATCTAAACATATAAAGGAAGCACATCGTATAGGTTCAGAAAGCATGGAAAGAGAAGCTAAAATACATATTTAAATTGCAGGTTTTCTTCAGACTTTTCTTGGAATACAAACAATAGAAGTGGCTGTTTTGTTTTAAAAATAATCCAGAAATATGTACAATATACTTCCATTGGTTTACCCATCTGAACTGGGGAAGAATTACCAGCACTGCAGTAACAATATATAAAGGGTGGATGCCCATACCTGCACTGTCATCAGCATTTGAACTGAGTGATGAGCATACCATTTCTTCAGCAGTGAACACAGTAACAGAAACACAAAGTACTTTTGAGAAATAGACCTTGTGCATACTGCAAACTGTAATTTGACTGGGCTTCTGCTAGGCTTTAGGGCTCCATCCTGTACACTTGGACTTAAGGTATGTATGCTTCAGACTGCAAATGATCTGAGTTAGACTCCACTTGACAAATTGCAGGCAAACACCAGTCTATGCAAACATCATCTTCCCAAGTAAGCAATTTATATGGTTGTGCTGGATATAACACAGTGTTATATAGTCTTTAAATGAAAGGCAGCGGTGAAGGAGACAACATCCACTGCAAGATAATGGAGATTTATATACTCCAGCCAGCTCCAAATCTATTTCCCTAAAACATCAGGAGTGAAATTTGAAACTCTGAAGTCACAGCAGTTACACTTAGGATCAATTCAGCCTTTAGCCATCAGTTAGGACAGGTACCCTTAAAAAAACCCAAACGGCAAACTTTTTTTTTTTTTTTAATAAAAAAGAACTTGGGAGTCTTTTTTTTTTTTTTTTTTTTCATCCATCATCTGTAATTTTTCAGGTTGCTTTGCTTGCTGTCATGTGAAGTCTATATATTTCCTGAACTTGTTTTCTTCCTTTGGCAGTGATACACTGATTTGTTGCACAGTTTCCCTATATTTATTCATTCAGGAGAAGTTTTTCCAAAGTAGCTGAAGGAATTAACCATACAAATCCCTTTGACTCTCAGTGGGATTTGTTCTCCAAAATTCTCCAGATGCTTTTGAAAACTCTAAAACCCCAGTCCTACAATAAGTCTGCTTTGTGTTCTGTTTTGTTTTTATTTCACAATTGTTCTACTGAACTGGCTTACAGGCATGCATATTTGTTGATCAGCAAATTTAAAGGAAGCCTGGAGAATATGCATAAAATTCATTGCAAGGTAATCATAAGCACTCACAAGAGAATATTTATGCATCTTATGCTGCCCCAGCTCACACGTAAGCACATGAGAATTCAGGAAACTGACTTTGAAGGATCAGCAGAAACCAAAAGCAAGTGGGAGAAATGTTTCATTGGATAGTTTTAAATCCCCACTCATAAATCAGAGGAAACTGTGAACTGTTTGGAATACAGTATTAGCCACATTCAATTTATTCCCTGACACACAGCAGGACAGTATTTTGGATCAAATTTACCCTACTGAACACACTGAATTCCTCTGCTCTACTGAGCATTTCAGAATAGTAATACAGAGGATGCAGGTGAGGTGAGTCATAAAAGACCAGAAAAGGCCAAATCATTGTACTCACCTTTCAGTTTTCCTACGTTACAGTGCTCTCTAAGTAAGACTGTAGTATCAGTGCACAAGGCTAAATAGTGACCAGGCAAGACTGAAAACCTGAAAGATCCCAAGTGGAATCATCCACACAGACTGCCCAGTGTGTAACATGAAGAAGCATTTAATTCCTTTGTGTCTCAAGTTTAAAAATTAAATTGATTGACAGAGTTCAGCCCAGATTCACTGAAATCAGACTGGCATATCCAGGCTCAGGACTGGGTCTGTAAGGATCAAAATTTTTCTCCCCCTAAGACATAATTGTGTTTTTTCTCCAACAAAGCAACATCTTCTAGCACAGTCTGTACATCTGTGAATATCTGAAAGTTTTGTATTAGGAAAAAAAAAAAAAAAAAAAAAAAAGAACTGTCCAAATTATTAAGTTAACTCAACAGGGTTAAAATAAAAAAAATGTGTTACAGAAATATACCTGCTGAAGCAACAGTCACTCAAGCCTAGAAAATCACAACTCAGGAAGCTATTCAGCTATTGCAAACAACTCCCATTGACCCTCTCCAATAATATTTTAGGTAACAGAACAGTATGCAAACTTAAAGTAAGTTAGTTTTCAAGCAATGATTTTAAGAGGTTTTTTATTCAAGAATTATTATGCCCTATGTCAGTTAAAATTGTACACAGGGTAGGTGAAGGAAGCAAAGATGACAATAGGTTGCAGGTAAAAAAACATTCCAGTACCTCAGCCTAAGGAGCCTATAAATACAAAGTGAATCACCATGAATACACACTAAATACCTACATGATTACCTACCTTTTCAAATGATTAACTGGATGATCAGATTAGTAACTTTCTCTTAAAGCCTAAATTTTCTTTAGGCTAAACAGAAGTAGTTCAGCATCTCTGAGTAGTCTGGGAAACAAATTCATCTGGCAGCATCAAAAATAACACAAAGCCTGAAATGGCAACTTGTGTTGGTTTTTAAAAAATAAAATAACTTCTCACTATGGGGTCAGACACTGTATTTTGCCTTTTACAGCTCATATGAGCTCAACTTGAATTTTCTTTTTCCATCCTCCTCCAAATTACTTGTAAAGATTTGACATTGAACTCTGTTTCTGATCTCCTATCTTAAAATTAATCCATGGAAATTAGTAACCACGAATTTAAGGAAATTATCAGCAAGTAAAACCAATGAGTAGGTGATTGCAATGTAACACTGATTGCCCCCCCTTCCTCCTGGTCAGCTAACCATGATCAAAGAGAAAATAGATCAATTGTAATGTCATTAAAAGACAAGAGAAACACAATGGATATTGATGTCAGAGAAAACAAGCTTAGAAAAGTCTAATTGGTAATACAGTCATTTTAATGGAAGAACTATTCAAGTGGGACAAGGCCTACCATACGCCTTCGCTCTCCTATAGGAGACAAAGGTCTGCTATTATTAGTGTACACGGCTGATTAACTACTTACTCAGCCACTCATCTGCAAATGACCCAAACTTGGTAATTGATCCCAGTGGGACCACCAGGGTTTCCCCAGTTGTGTGCAATTATTGAATGTTTCATTATGGCATTCAACTGTCACCTGCATGCCAAAGAAACCCATTTTATGTTATAAAATGCTTTGTGATACTTCCTTTAAAATGTATTCATGTGAAGGGACGTTTTGTGCAGCAGAATTCTTAAAAATAACCACAATAGATAAGCAATTGGAGTGAATTAATTTCACCTGATTCAACTGGTAGCCATTATGATTACAAAACCAGCTCAGTTTGCCATAGAATTCTCTATTGATCCACTTTCATCTTGTAAGAGGGGTAAAGAAAGAAAAGTGTTTAAAGGTACCTTATTATCTTCCTGATTACAGATGAGGGGAGCAGCTGAGCGTGGCTCTCACTATGTGCTAGCTCAAGTAACTAGTTTGTCAATAAAAGGCACAAAATGTAACAGAACTTGCAGAATCACTTATTCCATAGAAATAATGGTATAGCAGCTATAGGCAATTCTACCATTAAAAAACAAAATTGGGGTAGATTCACAAATTCAACCTACAGGTTAGTTTACCACAGCATACTCAAAGTAATGCTAGGAGTCTCATAGCATCATAGGTGACATCCAACATTTGAACTGCAGCATTACAGACTATTTTGATTTGAATGGTATTTGCAATATCACTCTCAATACAGTTAGGACACAGAAACGAAGATCTGTATCACAGATTTACTTATTACAATACAAGAAAAAGATACACAATGATTTTGTCTTCCAAAATACAATTGCAAATTTAATTGCTCTTCCAAAATCATCCTGAATTACATACTTGCAAGTTCTAAACTTTTGTGTTCTGAAGACATTAAGATAGCAAAATAAACTCATTACCAGTTTAGGGTGACTGCAATGGAAAAGTAAATCCCATGATGAATATCTGGCATAAGAGGTATAACAAAGCCAATATAGAGTGGCCTAAGGATTGAAATGGGCCAGGGAATAAATAGCAACACACTGGTTCACATTTTCTCTGCCCCTTGCTTACGTGACAATAAATCTTTCTTGAAAGAGAAATTGCACCTACCCATTTTCCTAAAAGAAGGATGGATCACTGAAAGTGATAGAACGTCAACAGCAATTTATCTACATAACTGTCTGGTATAAGACTGACACATTTGATTAGCCCGTTCTCTTAATGATGCAACATGATAGATATAGTTATTTTAATGGGTACTATTCCTTTTTTCCTATTTGCTGAGAGTAGCTTTTGTCAAAACACAGAGTATTACACAGTTGCTCAGAGAGATTTAAAAACAAGCACATACAAATTTAACTATTCATCTATGCAAGAAAGGAAAACTCTGCCTTAAGAAAACCACCAACCAACCATCTTTCATTTTGAAAATAGCAGATATTATTCAAGTCCAAAACATAAAAGAACATATAGGTGGGAATCAGCTCTGATTTCAGTGTCGACTTTCAACAGTCTTCTGCTGTTATAACAATATATAGCAATAAAATGTCATGTACTAACAGACACAACACATTTCATCATACTGTTTAGAGCTTCCCATTCATTTATATTTCTAATATACTTTTATGACCTCTCTTCATAAGCAGCACGATTTGCAGCAGACTCAGGGCTTGATTACACAGGACATTAGCACAAAATGAGGTGGGTGTGAATTTATTGCTCACCAGCTACTTTACAAACTAAGTCTTGATGTGGGTAGAAATTTTAGCTGTTAAGCTCTAGCCAGTCTTTGCTGAAACATGTATAAATGCCAGTGTTTCAATAATTCAAAATTCATTCAAATTTGGGTACAGAGTAAAACACTTTTCCCTGATATGAAGCTGCATTCCTACTGTATAAGTCTCTGTTCCAAAATAAGAGATTGCTACCAAAAACAAACAAACAAAAAATTCTATATATGTTTTTATTCTGGGAAAAAAATATCACCAGTATGAAAAAATTCAGACCAAATGTTTTACTTGAGCTATAAACAACTGAACAGATACTCTTGTAACAGAAATTGGTGTAAGTAATATATGAGCCCTACCTATATGGGGAAAAAGATCCAGTCTATAAGAATGCTGAGACAGAGCTGAGTCATGCCCCGTCTTTATAACTGCCCAGTGGAGACATATTGAACATTACACGAATGTGAACGTGCAAGTAGTTGCCTGAAACCTTTTGTCCAAAGAGAGAGCAAGGAATGGTCAGACTCAACATCCATGGAAGTGAATAGAAAAAGTCTCCCATTGATTCTAAGAGACTCCTGTTCAGAGCTGTAATGTTTGTTTCCATGTAACCCAAGCTATTCTGCAGATTTCCAGCCTGACTAATCTTCTAAGCATGAATTACAATAGAAATTGGAATGCATTCAAATGTTATTTGCTCCTCAGAAGTGGAGTTAAATTCACACTAAAAAGCACTGTTTGACAGATAGGAATATGCTGATTTCACCAAAATTGTGTAGATTCAAATGGCAACATTATGAAAACAAGAACTCTGTTTTGGCCAAGGGAGAGAGGGGAATGTTAGTAATATGAGCCTGTTCCAGCCTTACAAAATACAACATATCACTGAGTTTGCAATACATCCAGTGACAACAGAAAGTAGCAAAGATCACTGTGGAATCTTGTGGTTATTTAAAGGCTGTTTTAATCAATAAGTTACTTACATAGTTTTCCAGCAGTTCAGAGGTAAATAATGCTTATCAACATATTTTCAGCCTGCTTCCTTATAGTATTCAAATTGCTGTTAAATAATGTTTAATACAGCATATTTCCCTATTTTTAAGCTGGTGTTTTTCTTCTGAGACCCTGTAGAGGGCAATAGGAAACACAAACACTCTTTTCCTAAACCCTACATTTGTGGGACTAAGGGGAGCAGAGCCAATGAGGATGTACTGAAATCCAGCAGATACACCCACTTCTAATCACATCTGCTGGATACATAAAGTAAAAGAGTCTCCATTCTTCTGATGCCAGAAAAACTCCCAGCTATAGCAGGGTCTGTGATCCTTCTCCTCGACCTGAAATAAATTTTCCTCAATTTGTTGCAAATGCGGAGTTTATCTATGAGGTTGCTGCAATTCTGCCTGAAAAAAATGCTATTTTTCAATTAAATATAGGTTCTGCAAGTCTCACTAGTAATATTCAGTGCAGTAATACTGAAGCAACACTTCCCCTCCTAATTTGATCCTTTTTCTTTTACTCTTTAGTATTTTCTCCTGTTGCACGGATTTCTCTAACTTAGGAGGGTGTTTCAGAGGTGCTTTTTTCACTCATGTTATTCTCTTTTTTTTTAATTGAAAATACCATAGACTTGTGCAACAGACATGTACAACAGACAAAACAAATTAATTGGGAGAAAAAACCCCAAACTAAAATCTCCAGAGGCTTTCAGTGTTGAAGAGTTATACAGTGAAAGTATACAAGTTGTTAGCATGGCTGATTTAAAGGTACTTTGAGTTCTCAAATCAAGTAGCTCAAACTAGGCTATTGCCCCCTTATAAACGACAAAAAACGACAAAAATAGTGGAATCAAGAAAATGTTGTTTCCTGTGGGCTCGAGGCCACCCCCACTAACCTCATTCTTAGCAGCAGCAGCTCCATCTTTTTTTTGATGACTCTAGAGGAAGGAACAGTCAGTGTAGGGCTAAGCCTGTGCTTCCTGCACAGTTGGCTGATGCCAAAGAGAATTCAGACAACCTGAAATCTGTCAGTATTGCCTCCATGGGAGAACCCATTGGAGTATTTCTCCCCTTTATTCAGCCACCAGCTTCCATAGCGTTTACAGAAACTCTGTCTTTAAGATAATTCAGCTAAATGTGATTAATGGGTTCATACGGTATTAGAGAATAATAGAGCAGACAGACAGTGCAGTAGCACACACCTTATTTCCTCAAGCTAAAACCATTAATACCAGGAAGTTCACTAAGGAGGCTCCACGCCTTCCCAGTACATTGAGTGGCACCAAAGCTTTTCACTTCACACTTTGCTTCTCTGTTTTAATGCAGAGAAGAAAAGTAAATCACTGCAAGACTGGTGTTCATCCTGAAGAATAGTAATTACACTTCTGTACCCAAGAAGAGATCCCCATAAACATCCACTTGTTTCTGCAAAAGTCTGAGGAAGAGGATGGCAGGCTTGGACAAACAGTAGTTGGGGTGTTTCTGTTATGGAAAACAGTCTTTTTCCCTTACCCCTGGAGCAAATGGTCTGTTCTTGTGAAAACCCGAAAGCCACCAGGGGACTCTGAGGACAATGACAGCTCCTTTTTTGATCTCTCATAACTTTTCCATTCCATGGATGGTCTGTTAATTGAATAAGCAAAGCAGACCAAGCTGTCATAGCCTCTGCCTATCTTCCAAGGTTTCTGAAAGTGTTGAAGCTCCCAACAGTCTTGAGCTCATTTCTATTCAAGAGTGTGTGGAAATGTGAGGGCACAACGGGAGGGGATGTCTTTACAATAGATTCGAGTTGGATTAATCAAAGTGGAAAGCTGTATGCCTCTTGGTTTTTTTTTTCAGAAGAGTGTCTAATAGGATTACTTTGAAGGCTGTGGATGTGAGTTACCATGATTTTTTCCAAGCGAGGCAGAAAGGGCCATGGTGCAGGGTATTATGGGGCTCCCTGCCAGCCAGTTCCACTTCATGCTTCTTTGCCAATTAGTCTTGCAATGTCTGCTCCAAACAAACAGGTTACCAATAAGCTTGTTCATTTAGCATCTTGTTTTATCTGTAAAAACAATCACTTGTTTTTATGCTCTGGAGCTGGCAATTTGGAGAGACGAGGTGAAAGGTAAGAGAGGGAGAGACAAAAAAAAACCAAACATGTTCACCATCTCTATTCTTGTTCTGATAGATCTCATTAGGGAACATCTGCCTGAGTTCTCCAGGAGCAGATGTGTATGGGGAAGGTAAGAAGCAAAGTGAGCTAGCAAGGAGCTGCCCAGCCCTGGAGGACACACACGCAGGTGGCTACCGCTGCTCTGTGAACTGTAGGCCACAAAGCATTTATGCTAAAGGAAACGTATGTTTGCAGATAGTTCTCAGCAACTTTGCTCTGAAGAAGGACATTGTCATCTACTTCAGTCATGAAAGCTGGAGATCACCTTTTTGGGTTGGGGGCTGGAGGACGGAGTGGAAGGAGTGAGGTATTTTTTTCAACAGAATAACTGCATTTAGAGGTGCCGCTGGTGGTCATGTACCAAAGCAAGTAAAAATCACTATTGTTCCCCAACTAAGTTTTTAGGGAGATCTACACCAAGGATTTAGAAAAACTATGCACTACAAATTTAGAGGGGTTTAGGAAAGGAGAAACAATTCTGCTATAGAACCTAATACTAATAGATGCTCACAGTTGTGAGAGTCATTTAAGAACATAAAACTTTTGCAGATTTTTGAGCTAAGCAGAAAGGAATCAAAGTCGATGCTCCCTGCTTCAGCATTCTCTGTTGCAGAACATCAGTCTGGATTATCAAAGTGAAAAATTCTTTGAGTTACATTTCTCCTAAACAACACCTATGCACGGTAACTGTTCTGTTATGAAGACATAGCACTGAAAGGCTTAAAAACTTTTTACAGTGCCTAGATATTCCTATCTTTTATTGGCTGAATCTTCTTGCCTGCTGTTTCTCATTTCAGAATCTATGGTTATCACAGAAAAACGCCTGGTTTCTCTTTCTGCTGTGCGCTACATGTCACAAAAGAAATTGTAAAGCTTGTCTGGGCAAGTATTTACCTCTTCCCTCCCTTACCACTCCCAAGGAATCTCTTTGATGATTGCTGTTAGCCTGATGAAGTTTTCACTTCCTGTATTGTACTGCATCAAATTTTCAGGAAATGCTGAAGTACAGATCTCAGAACACAGTCATTAATATAATCTACTCTACATGCCTTTTTAGTTTTCGGGGAGATCTTTGTAGCCAGGAAAGAAAGCAGCTAAGAAACTGTACTGTCTCTATCACATAGTGTCAATTCTTCTGCCAACTACACTCTCCACCACCATCATCTTCTTCCTAACCACATATACCTCCATCCAGGCTGACAGCCATTATCCTAAAGAAACTCTCAATGCTCTTCTACCATGAAGAAAACCTCTGAGACAGCCCTGGAGCAGGGTGGAAGGCGAAACCATGTCCTTTAGCTCCAAGGACAGGAGCATCTCTACTTACCCTACAATTCTTTTCAACTTAAGGAATTCCAATATGCAAATTGTAATTAGAAGGAAGTGTTAGACCAGACACATTAGTGCTAACGTTGCAAACACACTGGTTTACACAACAACATTTTGATAGCATACACAACAACATTTTGATAGCATAATTACATCAGTTAAAAACAGGGAGAAGAACGCAGCTCCAGTATCTTAGCTACGCCAACCAGAATTGACAAAAACTGCTGTTGACCTTGTTGAGGTCACAGTGAATCTAACATACTTTTTTCTGAAGCAGAACTAGAGTTGTACAGGGACCGCTCAGTTGGCTGTCCATGGATAATAAGCTATAAAGGCAAGAAAGTATAGCCAGGGAGGAATGATGAACAACTGGATGCATGCAGATCCAAAAGAGGATGACCTCCTCCTTTTTTTACCATCATCACTTTGGTAGGAGAGAAACTCCTATTGAACTCACTGAGCTACTGAGGTTCTGCCACTAGGCAGGGTCTATCTAATGTTCACAGCAGCTAGGATGGACCTATGATCATAACAATTAAATATAATCACTGGGGACTTGTCTCAGCCGCAACCAAATTTCTCAAATGCAGTCAGTCTATTCACAAGCCTTCCTATACTTGTAAGTACATACAAAAAGTTATTAATAAGCAGTTTATTACCTAGAAACATATGGGATAAGAAAAAAAGTGATTCAGAAAGAATCCCTTTTTTCAGAAAGAAAACCTCTGTTTTAAATCATTGCTATCAAGCCAACATTTATCTCATAGTCCATAGAGAAGCCAGGTTTTACTTGAAGATTTTGGACTGTGAAGTCAATGAAGACACCAAATTCTTTATAGAAAATTCAGAGATCGAATCCCTGTTTTAAATGGGAACAAAAAAGAAGCATTGACATTTCAAGTACAGTACAATTTGTACTTCTGTAATGGGATGTGAGCAATATGAATTATGACTCTGATATTAAATAGTTCTGGTCCATCTATTACTCTTTCCTCAAGAGCAACTTCAATTTTCATCTCCACTGAGGTTAAAAAAAAGACTGAATTAGAAGCATGTTTCTTCTCCAATTCAGTTTTCTTTAAAACAGAACAGTGAAGTTAAAAATGGCTTGGACAGAGGACAAGGAACTATGTATAGCTAGAGCGAAGTCAGCAGCATTGTAGCATAAAAACATACACTCAAGTTTTAAAATAGAAACTGCGTGCCTGGATTTTAGCAAGGAACCACTTACAGCCCTTTTCGTTCCTTGTGTAATTGTCAGGATCAGGAAAAACACACAAAACAAGGTATGTATTCTATCTAAGCTGTTGTCTAACCATAGAAATTAGAAAGCACTTTTGGCAGTGAAACTCCTTAGGAAGTCATAAACCTCCTTAGCTTCCAAAACTGAGTAAGTAGTATAGTTTCAAGAGTGATCCCTTTCTATTAATTAATCTATATTCCACTGGAGTCTTAAATCTGCAACGCAGTGGTATTTTGACAAAATGCTGCCCAGGAATAAAGTATCCAAGTCACATCTTCACTGTGTGCACCTGAGTCTTTCCTACATTACACAGCATGTTTTCTTCTCAGGTAGTGTATTCTATCTCCTGCTTCTTAACTATTAATTGCTTAAGCTCCAGCCATCACCTGCTTAGTTCCTGCAGTGTTAAATTAGGCCATTTTCTGGTTTATGCAAAGATCTTTAATGGTATAAGCATG
>JAHREE010000128.1:5156703-5237710 GCA_033628505.1 Tringa tobata
CCGCGCGCCCGTCCCGCCCCTGCCGCGCGCCCGCCCCGCCCCTGCCGCGCGCCGCCAACGGCCGCGGCTGAGGGCGGCGCGCGGCAGCTCAACGGCTGAGGGCCGGGTCCAGCAGATGGCGGCCGCCCTGAGGGGAGCGAGCCGGGGCCTGGTGGCCGCCAGGAAAGGCAGGGTGGCCACCTGGACACCCTTCGTCTGGCGTCTGGGCCCGGTCCCTAGGGCAACGAGACATCCTCATTTTACAGCCCGGCCCAGGAGGAGGAGGGCAGAGACGTTTTTAAGCTCACACCTCGTGAGTGAGCGCAGCGAACCTTTGGGGATTTGGGTCAGGGGAGACCCGGGAAACGCTTTACTCAGTCCCATTTGTGAATTAAACTAAAGCGTGGGCTCGGCATCCATTCTGCAGGTTTAATGAAGTTTTAACTGGTGGGGCCTGCCTCTTATTAACTTGGATGAACTTTCTGGAGCACCCCAGGGTGGGGAACTTCAAAGGACACTTGAGAGGCCCCAGGCCAAGCTACAGGCCACTGTCTCCAACTGCCAGGCCAGGCCTCCAACCCTCCTGGTCCGAGAGATTTCTGCTTCCCTTCCTTCTTCCCGTCGCTACTGAGAAATACTTGGCCTCTTTGTGCTTCACGTGAAAACCAGGTGGTGGTCCTGAAATATAGGCAAACTATTATTTACAATCTGTCTGAAATTTGGGCTGTTTCAACAACGTTTTTATAAAAACAAAGTATTAATTTTTAAAAGCTCTGCACTTGGTACTTGTGAAAGCAGCATTTCTCCTGCCAAGAATTTTTTACTGTCATAGGACAGAGACAATCTAAATCTAACAAAGCACATGGAGCAAAGACTTCGAAAAGATTTAGCCAGTTATTTGATAGGCAGAGGAATTGCCTCATTTTGCTTTCTATTTTAATAACGAGCTGCTCTTCTCACTTCCCTGGATTGAACAGGCTGATCTCACCAGTAAGCTATTTTTCCACTCAAGCATCTGCCCAGCCAACTTGGAGTGAGACCGTAACGGCGGGCTGGGTTCTTTTATTGTATGAGCAGTAATTAAGATCCCAGATGTTGCTGCTCTGCACCTGTACAGCCTTATTTTTGTCAGCCGGGCAGGCACGGCTGTAACTGCAGCTGGAATGTAACACAACAGCATTACTTACTGCGTCGCTGACTGCATTCTGCTGATGCGACAGTTGCCTGCTGCATCAGACGTTGCCACTGTTAGTAACAGGCCACGTGGTTCAAACTGAGTTTGCAAGGCCTCACACTGAGTCATGCTAGGCTTGCTTCAGCTGAATATTAGCTGGCCTGAGAGGTTGTTTTTTTAACTCGGCTTAGCTGTAACGGCATTTTTCCTACTGACCAGGTGATTATAGATTTGTTTTTATTTTTGCTTATTCTTGTATGTTAGCACCATAGCCGTGTACAGACAGGAGTAACAAGTAGTTGTTCTGTGTAGAACAAGTTACAACCAACATAATGGTGTAGCATGGAGAAATACAGGCCTGTGATGAAAGCAGAGGCCTTGAGAGGGAAATATAGGATGCGGTGGGGAGGAGTACAGGCACAAGATGACAAATGATGAGGTGCAGTCTTGCCACTGGAGACCCCACAGCTGTGAATAAATCAAATCTTTTTCCATTAAAGAGAAATACAGACCTAGAGTTAGACAGAACCACATTTTTATGAATAATGGAACAAAGAACAAGTTTCTAGCATATGCAAGATATATCATGTACTGTAAATCTGGATATCATGTGGAGTTGCAAACCAGTGATGAAACAGCAAGGTGTGAAAGGCTGCTGGCAAACATAAAAAAGACCCCAAGTGGATCCCAGAGTGAGAAGGGTGCAGCCATCAGCATCACATTCGTCCCAGCAAAACACCCCGTGATGTGGTGACGAGCCTTAGCACCCCTACCACCAGACTGAAGCCACCAACCTGAAGATCACAAGACGCAGTGGCAGGGTGAGTGTAACACCTGAAAAGGGAGAAGAAGCTAGGAAGTATGAATATAACAATTTTAACTGTATTGTTATTATTATTATTATTGCAACTGTTTCTGTAGAGAAGCATTTTTTCTTTTTCTGTAATAATTAGATATGAACTAATAATGATTCTTAGATTAGACTTATGATTTCAATGGTACTAACAATTCTTGGCTTTCTATATATGATGTGTTTACTCTTCATAAACACTGTCTACATTGGCACAGTAGTATTCAAAGTGCATTAAGAGTTAAAGATGCAGGATGTAGGTCCTTGCATGTGGAGGAGGTTCCAGGCTACAGATCACTTTTCTTGAAGAAAGCACAGCAACAAAAAAATTTAAGTAGTAAGAAGAGAATTTAGCAAGATGTAAAAGTTGTCATGGTAATGTGCTCTTAAATGTAAATTAGTCTATGAATTTAGGCAAATGGTACTAAGATCTGCCAACTGTTTAAGGATATTTTTTTTTGTAAGAAAGATTGCAAGTGGTGCAATTTACTTGTTTTAAAAAGTATACATTTCTTATTGGCAGAATAGCAGATAACTTGATGAATTTAGCTTAAGACATATATATGTTTCTTTGAAAGAATCTCCGTATTCTTGTAAACCATCTTTTCCTGCCTCCCCCCTTCTCTGGATTTATATTTATATCCCAGGCAAATTTGGCACTCTGTAATGTTAGAAAGCATGGCTAAAACTGGTATGCTTGTTTAGCCTTCACAGTGCGGAGGGGGCAGGAAAGGAATCAAACAAGTTTTTACAAACATTTCTATTAAAAGCAGTAATGCCTTTAAGATAAAGGCTATAATTAATTAAATACTTGACATTGTGATGAACTTTCATGGAAACAGGGGTTCAGACGTGTGGAATCTATTGCAAATGATGACTAAAAATACCACTCCTTAATAATTAAGACAGAGCTGGACTTACACCAGAGCAGTATACATTTCTGTGAGCTGCTCCTTGAATTTGTGTCACTTCCATATGCAATTAAGTTTAGGGAGCCCTGTTTAAAGGCTGACTTTCCTAACTATGCTAAAGCCCTCACGCATCCTTGGATGGACTCAGAGCAATCAGTGTGTGGCAGTGCAGGGCTTGAGCTCAGCATTGCCACTCCATAGGGGTATGAACTGCTGTTCTCAGCACACAGGCTGCCCTGAGACCAGCATTCCGTAGGGTGCGTGGGAGGGTGCCCACAGCTCCAGCTGCCCCTTCACTGATCTCCATCATCCATATCCATCTCACAGCTCCCTCCCTGTCACTCTGAGGAAGCCACAGGGAAAACAGCATTAAAGAAAGAGCTGAGCTCTCCTGAAAGGCATGTGCGATGTGCCAAGCAGTGAGCAGCAGAAAGCCTGGCCAAGGAGGTTTCTCACCAGCCTGGTTTCATGTGACCCAAACAGCTCAAGGGGATACGTATGACAACTGAACTGAAGCCATCTCCAGCATCAGAAGTTGGAATTCTACCCAGGGTCAAAATGTGAGCAAGATCTGCTGCCATGGCGTGTCTGGCCATGGTATTTGCTTAGTATTTTTGGAAATGCAATCTGAGTGTAGCACATTATTCAGAGGGGACTCAAACTACTTTTGAAAAGAACGCAAATTATTTATGTGGGGATTGGTAAGCATATAGAAGCTGGGAGAAAGCAGGGAGGGGAAGGGAAATTAGTTAGAAGAGAAGCAGGAAGGGGAAAAACAGGTATACAGTGAGCTCTGGAAAGTACATACCAAAGGTATGGAAGAAATGCAAACAGACCCATGCTACCATCCGAGCAGATGCAAGGAAATCCTTCTGTAGGAAGGTGAGTGCTTTAGTGGTGGGGGTGGAAGCCTTCTTGCCCCACGGGGGAGCCAAGGTCTGGCCAGTCTGCCACTTCAGGATTGTCAGCCAGGGACATGACTCTTTAAGCCCAGCTAATCCTGAAGCACAGTGGTGTCTGGGGCACTGCTGGGTGACTGAGGAATTAGGCTCCAAGTAAAGCTGCTCCTGCTGCAAGTACACGCTGAAGAATGAATGCGGTGTCACAAACTAATGGTGCAGTAAGGCACAGGGGAACTGATGCAAGATTTGAAAGGAGAGATGAATTCTTGTAGACACCTGAGAGACCTGCCACTACTCCCTCATGCATTGCTGTGAATTTTAGCTGCCTCACATGCAAAGGCTAATGCTTAGTAGAAAAACATTCAGAGTGAACAGTTCGCACTATTGTGAGGCAGCAAGTTCCACAGTTTAATTCTGTGCTGTTTTAAAATGTACTTCCTTTTGCTTTTTTAAAATTCTGTTACCTGTAATTGCACTGGGCTCCCTCTTGTAAGAGTGAAGGAGAGCTCTGGGAAAATCAGTAATTTCCTATTTACATTTTCCACATCATATTTGAGTTTTTTTGTTCCCAGTCATATACCTCCAGTCATTATTTCTTCTTCAAGCTGAAGAATTCTGGGCTATTAACCCCTTCTGACTGTTCCACATTGCTGGTTATTCAGGGTATAAAGCAGAAGAAAGGAAGATAAAGAGGCTGGTTTTTTTATCTGCCTCTGTCTTGCTATCTCCTAAAATCTATGCTGTATTCAAAACAAGGCAACATCATGGATCCATCCCGTGATACGAAGATGGCTCCTGTTTTCTTCTTCTATTTGTTTCCTAATAAAGCTTAATGTTATAATTGTCTTTCTGCCCTCTGCTGAAATTGACTAGTTAGACTTTTTTTTTTTTCTTTTTCTGGTGGCAACAGTTAATTTGTACTCTACCTTAATGTATTTGACTATTATGGATAACCAAATACCCATGGACTGCCAAACAAAACACCTGCAGTCCATCACCCTTCCATCCCACCACACTCCCCTCGTCAAGTCAATTATAAACCCATGCAACACTGCAGCACTCGGCTCACATCCCTTGGTAACTCAGCAGCATCCTCCTTTCCTGCAGGGATGGGGTTGTTATTTCCTTGCAGCTCTTCTCTTTTAAGACCTTGGATTGAAGGTTTTCAGTCCAATAGAGGACTTTTCTCTCTATGCATAGCTTAGGGTTTCCAGGAGGCTTTAGTGAATATTTTAATGTTTAAAAATTTTTTGACAAGCACACCTTATATTTTTTCAGTAGGGGAGCAGTAGAGCGCTGGTCTGGATTACTTAGAGAGGCTGTGAAATCTCCGTCCTTAGAAGTTTTTAAAACTGGGTTGAACAAAGGCAGGGCTGACCTGAAGTAGCTTGGTCACCCATCTCACTTCGAGCTCAAGTCTGGGCTACATGATCTCCTGAGTGTTTAACCAACATTTAGCATGGCTTTATATTAACTGTGTTACGCCTGTTTTACTTAGGAGCTCCTTAGGAGTTTCATGAGCAATCCTTACTTAACGGTTTCTCTTAATATTACAGCAGCTTGTTCCCCCCAATATTTAGCCAAGTACCTCAGCAGCAGCCTCTGCTTTATTATAGTGTGTAACTTCTAGCAATTTCTTTTGGAATGAAGTTAAACTTGCTCGCCTGTGGTTAGTAGGGTTATTTCTGAAGCTCTTTTGAAAGCTTGTGGTCACAGTCTTTCCTCTAGTTACGACTCTAAGTGACATGTTATAAACCACAGCCATTTGCTGAGTTGCTTTAGGGCTCTTGATCCACACCAGTTGGGCCTGATAGTCGTTGATAATCAGCTCTTGTCATTCCTTTACAGTTCATGCTTTGACATCAGCACCTACTTGACACTTTTCCCTCCACCAAGTTTCCAAGAAGTCTATTTTTAATCAATATGCTCTCTGTCTTCAAATCCTTTGCAAATAGTGACAAACAGTAAGAGACTAGGGCATTGTCTGTCTGCCAGTACACTGGCAGCGATGTCTCTTTAGTTCATCTTGTGTTTAAGCAGAAATGCTGCAAGGAAGCTAACTAAAGACCTCCTACATTCATGCACAATGTCTTTCATAAAGACGTCTGTGGGCTCCAGAAAGTGTGGTGGCTTTTCTTATGTTCCATAATCCATTTAACCCTATGCAGGATGCAATTTAGCACCTTATTTTCACTTGCCTATTATAAAACTTTATATTCCCATCCCAAATCCCACATTATTACCAGTAATTTGTATGTTCAGAAGATCTCCTTTGGGCGCTTTTGCAGTCTGACCAGAGTGCAGTACCGGTTACGCAGTTAACGTGAGCAGTTTCCAGCCAGTGTGACGAGAACAGCATAAACCAGCATGACAGCTTCTGAATAGCAATGAACTCCTCTGCTCTCCCTGTGCTGCATCCACCACGTAAGGCTCCAGCTGCGTTTCCAGAGCTCCTTGTGGAAATGAGGCATTCTGGAGCCAAGCGCACACACGCTTACCTCCTTTGCTCATACACTCATAGCAGGGCAGGTCTCAGATCTCCACCACCGGGCACAGCATCACAGAGCCAAGACTTCGGATGTACTTCAGCAACCCTTCAAGTGCTCCAGAGAGCAGCAGAAACTCAGCAAGAGAATTCCTGGGGGCTATTGCCAGCTGCTGGGAAGATCAGAGCAGGCAGAGTCACAACATGCCTCCAACAGTTACTGCATTTCTACAGAGATAAAGGAGTCAGCATGAAAGCTGCTAGAGGAATATTTGTCGCCCTTGAGCTTGCAATCTTGAGGAGCTTGTTTTGGCAAGCTGTATTCAGAGCTGGGTTGTGAGTGTTCATGGGCCTCATGGTTTTATCCGTAGGAGAGTAAAAAGAGCAAAAGACCTGTAATCTTCCTTTTGTTCCTTTGCAGTTTGATGCTTATGACAATGGTTATTCTGAAACATTGAGAGCAAGAGATAATGTGTTTCGCACTTTTCACAGCATCTCAAACAACTAGTTATACTCTCATAAATATCTGTTCTTCCAATTGGACACCATGGCTGGTGAGTTCACTTCTGAGTAAACCACCTCCTATTTTCTACCCCGCCTGTGTGGTACTCTGCAGAGCAGTCAGTGCTGTCCTTATTGTGATGTGGAAATTCAGGATTGACAACTTCATGTCTGCTTAGTATTTCTGTGGAACTGGCACTGGAAAGCTGGGCCATAAACCAAGTGCCATGAAGCAGCCTGCTTCTTATGCTAGTGGAAGCAAACCTCAGCATCCTCAAACAGTAGCCATTTTGAAAGAGTCTTTTCAGTAGATCAGGATGATTTTTTTCCCCCTAGAACCAGAAGAGAATAGAATAAAAGTTTCTTACTGGTGCAGGAGAACAACTTTCGGGTACTTGTGCCCAACAAGGACTTTTCTTTTGTAAAATTTTATTTCGGTGGTGTTATTGAAAATAGATGGGGGAAGAGCTAGAGGGGATGATGTAGAGAGGTTTCTTAGCTGTGTACTACCATTTTCGACTGCATTCAATGCTGAGAGCAAAGCAGCTTCCAAGGAAAGCGCTTGGCAGCCTAGTCCTGCTGTGATTCTGGAGCCCGCTGTCACGTTTGCAGATGTTATGCTGTGTACTGCCAAACTTAAGGCAGAATACTGATTTTAGCTGCATCTTGATAAGGTCTCAATGTTGCAACCGAGTTGCTTATGGTGCAGTAGCGTATGCAGTCTTCATGGCAACTGTTTGTAGGTGATATGTTTTGCAATGTGCTGGGAGATGATAGCAACCTAATCTTAGATGGCACATGGTACTACTGGAATCTCATCTGGGAAGTGAAAGGTACTCAGGGGCTAATTGCTAGTCCATCTGGAGCCCCTCAGAGACCTCAGTGGGATCTTGTTCTCACAAGAAATACTTGACACCTCAGAACAGGAAGTGCGGTGCAACCACACACCAGGCCCAGATGTTGATCCAGTTTCTGACATGTCATAACTTGCATGAGGGATTTTCTTCACACTGTCAGACCTCCGTGTCTCTGATTTCATCTCCAGGGAAAGCTTGTTAACCAAGAGTATTCTCTGTCCCTACCATTGGTCAGAGATAGATAAAAAGTTTCAGCACTATTCCGCTAACAAATATTATTTTCTTTCACAAATCTGAACATGCAGAATTCTTATTTAATCTCCAGGACTTCAATTCCACATGTTCCTGAAATAACCTGATATTTACTGGCGTTGAGGAAACACCAACAATTAAGACAGTGACTAAGGCTGCGCAGAACAATCCTGCTCTTCTGGGTATCCTTGTCTTACATATGCCTAAAATCCTGTTTGAAAGGGAGATGATCTCCACCGCTCTAAGGGCATGTCTCCTGTTTGGGAAGTCAAACTGCATAATCACAAAGTCTAAGTAGAATCTCATGTATGTAGTTAGGGAAATCCAGGTTCATAGAACTTCTCATCTTTTGGTCATATCATTTCCAGCATCTTAGTGCAATGATTTTTTTTTTTTGCTAGACCGAGGAGAGAAAGTACCTTCCAATGGTGCCATGTGCTCCTCTCGCTGGAATGATGCTAGCAATGGCTCAGCAACCAGGTGGGTTTTCAATCTGGGCCCAGGAAACACACAGTGTGGGTCCAGCATCAGCAAAACCTGGTGTTCATCAGAAACAGCCTGAGCAGGTCCCCTCCCCGCTTCATCTTATACTTTTCCTTTGTGAGCAGCTTGAGCTCCTGGGCCAGAGCCTGAGACAGCCACTTCTGGTGACCTCAGCAGAACCCCTATAAACATGCCAACTTCTTAATATGTATTCGGTGTCACACCTCTGCTCAGTGGATTTCAAATGCACAGTGCGTGGGCCTCTGCAAGCCAACCTCCTCTAGGGCTCACCTTATCCTCACATTGACATAGGAGGACTTTTGGTCCTCTACGAACTAGGCATGTACTGAGCACCAGCTGAGGGTTTCTCCCAGAAAAAGGTATATAGCCTGAGCTCAGCTTTAAAGGACATCGACATAATGCAGGACAGACTGAGGCTAACAACTTCAGGATTTGAATTCAGCATTTTGAAAACTCCGGCCAGTCAAAATCCTCACAGAGGAGGGTAGGATTGCGTAGACAGCTGTGGTTCAAGAGTCACTTCATTTGGTCCCAGCTAGCAAAGTTCAAAACCCAAAGCAAATTCTTAGTGATTTTCAGAAGATTTAAAAAAGCTGAATGTTTATGTATGTTTATGTATGTTAATGTTTATGTATGTTAATCAAACAGCACAAACCAGTTCTCCTGCAAACTTCTGAATGCTAAGCACAAGCGTTAAATAAAACTACCTTTGCAGTGTATTTCATCTGGGTATAAACCCCATTTAACACTGTGTGACACTATGACAGCCGTATATTTCTGTATTTTTAGGAGGAACATATAAATTGATTTAGTTCTCTCAACAGAATGATTTTTTATTTTTTATTTACAGTCTTAGACTGGATATATTCTAGACCAGTGTATTGTTTTGGAGTACTGGTTTGTCCCAGCAATTTTAATTGATCCTCTACAGGAACATATAGATGACATTTGAAGTCCTAGATGATACTTGGTATTGTCTCACATTAGAAATGATACTTGAAGAACCATTATAACCTACACCAAATAAGGAAGGAAGAAAATTCATGATTATCTGGGATAAAATAGTTAAAAATTTGTTCTTGCAGAATCCTCAATAAGATTCTCATTGTAATTTAAGGTATCACAAACAAAAAATCCTGTTTTGCAAGATGAAGCTCCATTTTAAAAATAGATGTATGATATGCATGAATATAGTCAGCACAGAAATTCCAACTGGATTTTACCATTAAGAAGATTAAGGTTTTTCTTATTAAAAATTTATTGTCAGGTTTTAAAAGGTTAGGGCAAAGGAGACTACAAACAATAATTGCATCACTTCTATTTAATTTACAATGCTCCATTTCTGCTGCTAAAGTATAGTTTCATTATAGCACTTTCACCTACACACAATGATGTTTTTAATTTGGAAAAGCTAAGCTTTGCCTTAAAATTCCTTCTTGAATGAAGACAAAACTTGAAAATCTGAGCGAGCAAAATGACACCAGATGTTATACAGCAGTTTCTATAAGGCATTTCTAAACTAATTTTTGAGGGTCAGTAACCTGAATATCAACCTTTTGAACCTAAACTCGTGCCTCAGAGTAAAGCTGTGACACAAAGTGATGATCTTCCTGCAAGCTTTCCTTGTGGTTTGTACTTAAAATTCCATTCAAATAAAGACTATAAATTAAACAGCAGAGCAGAAAACAACATAGGCCAGATATTTTAAAATTTTATGCCCCAGAATCTTTCAAGAACCACGTTTGGGATAAGAGGCCAACAACAAACACACATCCATGAAAACCCTGAAGTATCACACCTTTGGGATGGTTCCCAGAGGCAGTAAGGTGCGCAGAGCTCCTGAACGGCCTCATTTCATGCAAAAGCAACTCCTTCCTTTCCTTTCTCATTCAAACTTTTGCAACAATGCCCTTCCCCTTGATTTTCATGCATTAGGTGTTGCTGTTGTTACTATTTTTATCAAATTGTAGCCCTTGTAAATTTTGTCAAGTTTTTGTTTCTATTGACTAGTGAGCTTCAAGGAGAAAAAAGTGCAAGTTACGAACTTGTTGAAGTCTGGTTTGGGTCTTTAGCAGATGCATTAATCCAGGTGGTAAATCTTCATCTCCACAATTAAACACAAACTCTTTGGCATCTCTCTCCTGGTAGAACATTCTCTTTTCAGTGTCTTTATTCCTTAGTTTCAGCTGTGAGAATACATTTAATCCTCCTAAGAGGGTAAAGTGACAGAGCTAGAAAATTTGGGGAAAAGAGCAGCACGTGCGCGTGCACACACACACACACACACACACACACACAATTACCACTCACTCACCTGACCAACACTGCACTGTTGGTCTAGGACACAACCAGGGGGTCAGCTTTACAGGCGGAACGAAAATCATTTAATCCACTCCATGCTCCAGGTTAACACCCCTCCTCCCCACTTTTAAAAAAATTAAATGCAGAGACGCAAATAAATCTTCTGTTGTAATACAGAAAACAAAGATTTCCCACACTAAACAGTAAATCAAAATAAATTCCTGTTATTCTTTCCTTTACTCCAAATAGACTATTTTCTGTATCACCTAATTTTATGCTGCAAATCTTTACCCTACTATTAATCTTTATCCAACGATGAACCTTTCTCTAAATAACTTTAGATCACCTAGAACAGATAAGAATTTTGGGTGTATACCATGGCATAGAAAGCAATAGGTACTACTGCCTGAAGAACTCTTTTTATTATTTAGAAACCTAGCTTTCCACACATCAAGAAATTCTTTGGCATTTATTCCTCCAAGCCGATGAGATGTTCAGCCAATGAATAATTCGCTTTCCTCCCAAAGAGGGCTGCTTTTCCCAGGGCTCTTTACAACACCCCCTGCATCACCAGCAGGTGCCTGTTGTCACACACAGACATACCACACCAAGCGTGGCAACCCGAGGCTTAACCTATAGCTGCAAATTAAGTGCAGTTTTCACAGCTGGAATAAAGTGGAATTAGTAAAACAATCTACCCTTGGATGAGGACTTCAAGCAGTTGCATTATTTAAAATGGTTTCACTTTTATTTGCAGTAAGACTATCTGCACCTACTGATGTTGCAAATGTCGTAATAAATTACAGCCTTAAGGGCAGGTTAAAAAGAATATGAATGGCTTCTGTTCCAGTAGCATCCTTTACCCAAAGACAAATTAACATATTACACAGAGGAGGAGAAGCAGCAGCATCAAGAATTACACTGGCCTAGTTTTGAAAACACTTGGCTAGCAGGACTCAGGGCAAATTCCAACCTCGTTATCTTCAAAAACAGAATTAATGAGCCATCCTATAAGGAAGGGCTTGATGCAGAAGAGTGGCAGCTACTTGAGTCCTTCTTATCTTTTGAACTCAAATACACTTTTTTGATTTCCTTGCCATTTAAACAAGGAAAATACCACATTAATTAAAAAAAGAGAACTTCACTGAAAAAGCCACATGGGGCTTCTGACACCAAAGACATCTTCATCAATTCAGTGAGGTACTTGAGCCTGAAAACCTGGTCAAAAGCAAGAACTCCCATTAGAATATTCTGTTACAGAAAAAGTTAAAAAAATGTAACACCCTAAAAACGGTAAGAGAATTCCCACTATCTTCTTCTCTACCCAGAAGTGTCCAGGTGATGATGATTCAGCTCCCGGGCGGAACCGTGCTGTTCCAGCTGCAGGCCTGGCACAGGGCTGGGCTCAGGGGGGGAAGAAGGAAGCTTTTATACCTTTGTGATCACTGTCCAGTCTTCTGCCTGGAGGCACTCAGTCTGCTGCCAGCACACCACCAACTCCATCGGGCCTCCTTGAGAAACCATCTCCAGCACCACCACCCGCTTTTACATTAAACTTCTGATATGTCAGTGCTGTACAGATCATGCCAGCTCAATTTGTTATTATGCAAATCATGTATATCAAAAGAGTCCGGTAGTGAAATAATTTATGTGAAATGCTATGACTCCCCAATCTTCTACAGAAGCTTCAAAATTGTCCTGTTAATCTGAAAATGCTGATGCCATCTCAAAGCATCCACACATAATGCTTACAGCACGTATCTACCAATAAAATAACCAAAAGGAAATACTGGTTCTTATGATTTCTTTTTTAAAACATTTCTTTACACAAAGCTGTATTTGCCTCCTACAGTGTCACATACTAATAACATACTGCTCCATATTTCAACTCCAGTGAGATCCCTTTACAGCACAGAAATAAAGTTACATTTTCCTGATGCTTGTTAAAGTGGCAATAGAGATGACACACCACATTCAACTCGCTTTACAGCTCATGAATTACTGCATATTGTACCTGTATCTAGTTGTATCAATTAAGAAAAAATCCATGGGAAAAAAGTCTATCCTGCAATTAAAGTATCATTCCTATTAATAGAGAAACAGAGCAATGCTCATGGTAATTGTCTCATTTTTCAGAGGAAAGAAGCCATTAACATCCCCACCACCATGTCAAAAACATCAGTATAACAAAACTGCCCCATTTCCCCTATGCTTTACCTTATTTTTGTTATTCTAACTGCAGCTCTTTCGAGTTGTTACCTGCCCCTTCAGCTGAAGGACCAATAGCAACTTGTGTGGAAAACTCAAAAACGCATCAAGAGATTGAGTCCATCATCTCCAGAAAGTGCCAAGCCTTCGGGGTGTGACTGCCCACAGCCTCAGTGCCAGGCACTGCATCCCCTTGTTCCAACACACCACTGAAAAACAGAGCACTACCTTCAGGATGCTCCTCTGTTGGTTTTTTTTTCCTCCTTTTTTTCTTTTTTTCCCGTCTAATAATTTACCTGACACTGCCTTCTTTCTGCAATCACTCAGAGGAGTGTTTTATTACATGTTAAAAGACAAGATATGTATTGAAAGTAGCAATTTTATTTGAGTTAAAATTATTTACAAAAACCCAAAGACATACTTCATGAAACTGGTACAAACTATTTTTCCTGCCGTTGGCTTTTGCTCCAAAGATCACAGCTGAGAAATACTGTATAAAATAAAAATAGGATTGGATTCAGAAAAGTACTCTACTGTTCTAATTTCCAATTGAGAGTATTTACACAAATATTTACAATGGAAAAAAAGTTACTTTAAAACTTTAATTTGCAAGTTGGCCTCAAGTACCCTTTAATGCAGAGTTATTTGAGGGTCTAACACACAAAAATGCACTGCAGTTCACAGGGTGATTTCTCCCCCCACCCTCAAAAAAAAAAAGAAAATCTGCATTTGTCAGTGCTTGACAATTAGTTACATTTAAAAAAAACTGTTAAACACTGAGGTAAATCAATTCCCAAACAATTACCAGTGTAACAAAGAAATGTAGTTGTCCCTGCTTTCCCCCATCATCACATCTGTATTTTATACTCTCTTGCCATCTCTCTACAGAAAACTACACAATCAATTTGAAATCCCATTGTAAGTGAAGATCTCTAAAATCAGAAAACTAGATGGGCAAAACGTTCAGAAATTTCCTCCTGATGTAGATCATTTACATCCAGCTTCTCTCTCTCTCTCTCTCAATACTGATGGTTTGGTTTTTTTAAACAAAGGGGAATACAACCTCAAAAACTTTTCTGAGTTACACTGATACGCTAAATTTTAGAAGGTGATGAGAGAAAACGCAAAAAAGTATGACCAACATAGGATTTTTGCCGCTAATCAGTTACTTCCTTACAGAATTCCCAACAATCTGCATTATCAAAAATAGGAAGACATAGAAGGCAGCCACTGTATGTAAAAAATTTACAGCTGGCACTGATACAAAAGCACGAGTTCTTAACTTTATACATGGAGATAACACAAGATCTAAAAGCAGGTTAGATTTCCTGTTATTTCCCCCTCATTATACATAGAACTAATATTTTTATGGCTTCAAGTTTTACAAATTCAATGGAATAACATGATGTAACTACCTATACAGGTATTTTAAAATGTTGATGAAGCAGATCTCAGAACAGTCTGCAAATATTCAAGACCACCTTAATAAAAATAATTACCAATTCTATTGGCCTGAATAATGAGTGCAAGAAAAAAATCGTTTAAAAAAATTCATGTATTTTCTGGGATTCTTTGTTCCACTTAAGTCTTCAAACACAATGCTTTGCTGTGAACTAGACCTCAGACTGAACAAAATCTTAGCTATATCAGCAATTTAAGGCTTTGTGTTGTATGCATTTAAACTCTGTCATACTACAGCAGGATGAAATAGAAAGATTATGTCAGCTGGAAACATTAATCCCCATTGGTGTTTTAGCTTCTTTAAAATTCTTCCCCCATAAGCATCCAAATTCTTTGTATTGAGCGTTATAAAATACATCTTGAGTGCTTCCTTCAAACAAATTAAAACAGCATTTCAAAGTTTTTGCTTATTAGAAGTGTAAACTACCCTGGGATTGAATATTTTTTTTTTCCTTTCTTTTTTTTTAAACAGGGCACAACTTTTTACAGTTACTATTTCTTTTATGGATAATACACCCTCAAATGGCTTTATGTGTTGATGGGTTTGCATGCTTCTTGGAACTACAAAGTGTTATGGTCTGTCAGTTTACAGTACATGGGCCATGACAGTTTTAGAACTGAGAAATAGTTCAACAACCTAATTTCAATCAAAACAGTATAAAAAATAAACTATCCAATCCTCACCTCTTTGGATTCCAACAAATTTTAAATATAGACAGTAGTTAAAATCACAAAAGTATTTAAAAATTTATATTTTATGATTTTGGAATAATCTAGTAATAAAAAAGCAAGAGCAAATTAAACTCAAATAGGAGCGGTGCTGCTGTCCAGAACTTCTTTATTAGAACATTTGTTTGATACCTCAGTAGCTAAAGCTGCCTTTGCACCTGGCTGGCATGAAACAGTGGCTCAACAGTAAACAGCAGTTGCACTATCAGCAGCAAGTTCTTCCCCTTGAAACTTGTCACGAACAAAGCAAGAAAAAAAAGATAGGGAGGGTAAACCCTGCCAAAAAATATTTAAATACTGCACTGCATCATAAACAGCATGGTTTCTTTATTTATTTTCCTCAGAATCTTTTTCCCCTCATTTTTGATAGTTGCAGATTGATGTAGTAACTGTCTTTTAGAAAATGCTGAATGCATGGTTAAGAGACCAGGTAGCCTTAAAAATCCGAACACGAATGACACAGATGAATGCTCTTGGTATATCCTTCAAGGACTTCTTTCATGACGACTTCTTTTGTCTAAGGGTAGCTCCAGCATTAGAGTGCCTGCAGCGGAAGTTAAGTATCTAGCAGTGTTCCAAGTATTCAATCACCCTAGAGATAGATTTCTGGCCTGTTGTTCCAACAGCACACTGCAAAACGGAACAGAAAACACAAGTAACAAACAAGCATTTGTGAGACCTCTTCAAAATACTTGAGCTATGCTCACTTCAGAATTTTAGTATTTACGATTACGTAGCGCTAAAAGCAATTAGGTTCAGGCAGAGGATTCAAAAATATTCTCCTGACCAGTCACAAATCAAATGGAATGAAAGTAGCTTCGATCCACTTACTACCAAAATAATGACAGAGAAATGGGTCTTCAGTATTTAAGCACAGAAACTCATCCTGCGCTCTTCTGAAGACACAACTGAACAATGCTAAAAGCTTCTAAAAATGTATGGACCATTAACAGAAAACACAATTACAAAAATATCATCAAATTAAAATATATATTACTTACAGTAAGATTCATAAAACTGAGAAATTTTTTGAGCATTTCAGTCATTATTGAGAAGTCTCCTTCAGGTAAGTACTCCCTCACAGTAGTCACATTGATCTAAGAAATAAAACAAACTATTTTAATGTAGGAAATACTTTTCTGACACAGAACCACGTTACTCTGCAGGTGAGATGCTGCACGACAAGCACATTCACGGCGTTACTGAGATGGCTTTTGCTGTCACCTCTATGATTCAGGTGTCTCTGAAGCAACTCATGTTTATGGTGTTTATTGCTAAAAATCTTCTTGTTGTTGCTTATTTGTTTCTTCATTAGAGATCATTACCACCACCAGACCCCTCCAGGAGCTACAAGACTATCAAGAACTGACAACCCCACCAGATGACTCTCCTGACTTGGAGACAATCTCCCTTTATAAATGTAATGGTTGAGAATAACTCAACTGATTGTCTGTACCACCCCAAACACTAAGCTTCTATGGAAGTTTATCAGACAAAAGGTACAGAACAGCACGTTTAAGATCATTCCTGCCATCATAGTAAATTTAGACAAGCCTGAAGGCAGTTTTGAACCCCATTTTCATTTAAGCTTATTTGACCAGAGAGTTTATGATGTTCTCAGCCATTAGAGTTCCATATTTTTTACTTCATCTTTCTATTATGTATTTCCAGTCTGAGGCAAATCGTCGAGTTAATATGGACAAACACAATTTCATGTAATTTCAATGGAGGAAAAAAAAAATCAAGCATACTGACAGAAAAGAATAAACCAGTCTGATGTTAACTTGCTTATTGAAACTATCGAAAATAAAGCAAGCTTTTATAATTATAGAACAGGTGAGCCAGTTTGCCTTTGCCTTTCCTTTTTCATTCGTTGGCTAGGACTAACAGCAAAGGGGAGAGAGGCAACAGAGGCTAAATAATCAATTCCAACTGTTTTTGATAAACATACTGATGGATCAGAAAATTTGTTTTGGATGGAATGCCTCTGGCACCTTTCTATAGAAAAAATAGAATAATAATAAGAAAATCTATCTCAATGTAGCTTCACCAACGTACTAGCGCACGTTGAACCATAATTTAATAAACCCATTTCAATACTCAAATTATTAGTTGACTAAAAATTGTACTGGACTTAAGAGCAAGTTATTGACTTATTCCCTTACTGGACTCTCTTGGCAGAGGCAGCCTAGAAGCAATGCTGTGTAGGAGGCCACAATGCAGTCTTCCATGTGCTTCCCAGCGTGCTGGAGAGCTGTAAAGAGAGACAACCGAGTGTATTGTATTCTCCAAGCAGCTGGTATCTTTTACTGCTTCAAATACAATCTTCCATTATCACTTTTCAGAGTTCCTTTTCTCAAACAAAACGAGCTTTTGGGACCGAGACTTCAGAGGCAAGAATCAGACAAACTCTGCACTTACTAACTCGGCGGCACATTCTTGAACAGAAAGACGGTGTTCATTTACTTTCAACTCCTTACACTGTATAGTATTTTATATAGAACGGTGATTACCATTTCAATGTGCAAACTGTGTGCTTAACACACAAAAATACAAATATGTTTCATGTGATACTATAAGGCCACTAAGACTTCCACCAAAAGAAGTTCATTGTATTAAGGATAACAGATATAGCACTTGTTGCTAATGACTCAGCAGTTTTTGGCAAACCACGAATAGCTGCAGACACTGCTTGATGGAGCTACAAAAAGGAGGAAGGATATAAAGCAAGGCTGGAGAAAGTAATACACTGCACCTACTATTAGAAGATTAAACCAGAAGGACTGACGTTTCAGACCTGATACATCTTCCATTTACATAACTCAGCTTAAAGATACTCAAAATCCTGGAACAAACTACCAAAGAAGCAGCGCATCAAGGCATTACACAGGTACCTGAGATACCACCCATGGAGTGAGAACTCCCGGACACAAAGGAGATGGGGACAGAAGAAGCACATGTGCAAACAGGGAGTGAAGAAAAAAAAATAATCTAAAAGTAGCATGAAACAAGAACAGGTCATGATTTCCTGGAAAACAAATTAAGGCAGGTAACTTTCAAGGCCTGTTTCAGAAGAACAAGATAAAGGCCCAAAAGCCATCCTTTTCAGAATATTTCTTACACAGAATGTATAGAAGATACTATTAAGAAAATAAAAAAAGCGTTAACTTCTTCCACTTCTCATGCTTCAGCTCTGAACTGCTCCTACTTATGATCTGCAACAGTTTCACCTGGGGGATGGGCAGAGGAAATCTGAGCCCAGGAGACTGCGTGTAGACAGGAAGAGAGGACCAGACGGCAATTAATGCAATCACAGAGCTCTTTGCCTTTTCCGAGCTCATCACAACCAGACCACGTACCTTTATTAAGATCAAGTTCTTCATCATCTTCTTCCTTCTTATCTTTCTCTTCGGTACTATCTGACTTTTCTGTGGAGACCCACTGTATCTCCCCACTGGTCTCTTGCCATTCCCCACTCTTATCGTGCTGAGCGGTGGGAGCTTCTTTAATCAATTCATCCGTCTGGCTCTCGGCCAGCTGTGCCGCCCGCTCACGCTCCAGAAATAGCTAATGGGGAAAATTTCAGGAGAATTTCTATTATAAATGAAACTCTAAACACATTGAACTAATACTTGAAAGTTTACTTCCCCTTCACAACTCATCCCTTCATACAGTCGGTCTTCAATACTTTTCTGAACAATAGCTTTTGCCTCTTCAAAGGAAAACAGGATTTATCCCAACACTAACGCTGTGCTCTACAGAAAAGGCCTCTCCCCCTCTCTCCCTCCCTCCCCAGCACTGAACCAGTTGGCAGCCTCCTCCTGGGCATCGTAAATGTTTAATCGTTTTCTTTGAGACACAGCTTGAAGACTAAAAGTTGCCATATTTTCCTGTCCGTTTCCGTTCCCTACCCATTCTCGTTCACTTTCCATGCCAGCGGCCCCTCTCTTTGCTCTCTTGGCTTTCCCCTTGATATGTAAAAAGCAAAAATTTGAAAGAGTAATTTCAAATGACTTAACAAGGATGTGACTGAGCCAGCAATCTCATGTTGTGCACTGATACCTCACGAATTATTTTCCAAACCATACGACCACCAGTTTGTAATAGAGCTCTGCAGAGCTGTATATTAAGATATTTAATATTCTTCTTTTTATTGTTGATATTTTTTTTGTCTGCTGTTGGACAGTTATTTGATATAGTGAAACAGAAGAACTGCTAAAAGTGTCCATAAAATTATCTCATTTGAAATAAAGAGGTTGTACTTAAAAATCCCTTCAATACTTTTCTTTTAGTTTGCATGGTGGAACTCGTTCACCAAAATTATTGGTGGATTTCTTTGTTTAACAAGTTAGTCAATACAGCATTTAAGAATGCTGTTTCACATCCATATTCATTACACCTATAGTTTACTGCTCTTATAAAGCACGGTTGGTTTTGTTGTTTGTTATCTTTTAAAGTTGCAAGCTCCCATAAAGATAGTACTTTTAAAAAAATAATCTATGGAAGCAAAATACGTAAGACAAGAGTAGCTTACTTCTTTACAGCTGCTTTAAAACAAAACTAGAAGTAAATCGTTTAGGAACAAGAAAACTAGAAGTAAACTGTGTAGGACCAAGAGAGCTTTATGGAGCAGGAGAGCAGCCTTTGGATGTTTGCAATAATGGTACCACTGTCTTTTACCAGGAAAGCTGTTTCTGTAACGGAGAGTACAAAGTTGGGAGCAGCTCCCCTCGTCCCCCACTATGCTGTGTGACTCACAGTACCACACGGAAAAAAAAATAGTGACAAATCTTCGTTGCTGAGTTCTCCCTTCCCCTTGAGAGTCTCATAATGAGAAATGGCAACTATTACAGAAAAATCCCCTTTCTCACCTGCACTAAAGCCTGAACAGCAGCGATCTGCCCAGTTATCTTTAGGCTGTCGTCTCCTTCTCCCGCACAGAATGAGTCAAAAGAACAGGATGTTTCCATATTGACAAGACAGTGCCTGTTCCGAGCACTGTACTCTACCAGATTGATCAACAGACCCAATCCCTGGAAGAATTGGAGAGTCAGAGAGGATTACACACATCAAAAAAAGGATAATTTAGCAAAAAACATCTATCCAGATAAATGTCTTGTTTAGACCTTATCTTTCAGAGGATATATAACTTATTAATGCAACTTTATGACACAGTTTGATAGACAGAGGGATCGGGATTTCAAGAAATATGAGGCAAAACCGAATCTCTGTATATTATTACAACTTGTATGCGGGAATCTCCGTTCTTCCAATTCTGAACACAAAAACATTCTAAAAGATGGATTTCATTTATAGATTAGGGATTCAGGTGGCCAACCTTCATCTTATATTCTTTAATAACCTTTCACATACACAATTTCACTGTTGCTATTTCAGCCAGACAAACCCATTTTACATAAGCTGAGGTAAATTTCACCAAGCCTTTATCCCAAACAATAACATCCACCGGATTTCTAAAGTTGAAAAGACATTTGAAAATTAGATAGCTCACAGACTTATCTAGCTAAATGTCTTTGTTTGTTTGCAGTGCACTTTTCCCCTATTGAACACAGGTGGGAAAACAGAGTTCAAAACCACTAAATCCTTATGGAAATCTTAAGTACCTCACTAAGTAAATGATGTACACAGTCAATGAAAACCGTAGAGGCTGCTCCTTTATTTGGAACCAGAGTGGTTAAACACACGAGAAGGGGGCAGATCCCTTTGTGTGACTGTAACAAATAGAAGAGCTTACCAGCACCCGGATATCAAATCTCTGTTCTTGAGGTAGGAACTTTGGAACCTGAAGCACACAATTCATAGCTGTGCCTATCAGACCATCTTGTTCACCTGTTTTTGTACTACCCCATTCTGTAAACAAAAGGAGTTTAGAGGCTCAGTTTTGAAAATAATAATTTTCATAACCGTAAGCAGACTGACAAAAGCCTTTTGGTCCTAAGGATAAACAGGATTCTCTTGGCCAAAGCATGCATCTTAACACTTAATACTTGCAATTGCTCATCCGATTTGCAAAGACAAATTACTGATTACTGTAAAACAAGCATCTACCGCACATAACTACTTTATTGCCTTCTACATGGAAAAAATGTAATCAGTAACAGAAAAGAGTTTATATTAATGTATTACTTGATGCTTTAACACAGAATATGCAAACTTTTGTTTGTTTTACCGTTATCATTTGTTAGGTTGAGCAAGACACCAATGATGGCCCTCATACAGTCTTCCACTGCTTTACCCACATGGTTAGTTACATTCTGGTGAGGCAGAGACTTATTGTCTGGTAAACAGATACTGTCTTCAGCACGATTATATCGCTGGATTAACTCCTCACAATGCTGCAGTGCTCTGCAGGGAGAAATTGCAGAACAAAATTACCTCAACAGCATACAGCACATTCCTCCCTTATACCCATTTTACCAGGAAAAAAACCCTCAAATACAGAGATTATGTAGAATTTTTCCAATGCCCAGTCCATAGGGAGAGATAATAAACTTATCATCCATAAATGCTTTTATGAGCTCAACTGAAATTGTGAAAACCAAAACCAGAAAGACTTTGTGGCTTCGAGCTTTATCAGCTTGAGATTTCAAGAGCAGAAGTTAATTCTTCTTTTCAACTTCATCACATGGTCTTACAAAAGATTTCTCTTCTCCCTACAGACCCAGCCTCTCCTCTCCTCTGACCGGGAAGGCACAATGTTATTCTGACAGCATGATCTAAATGTGCCCTTGTTCTCTCCTCACAGCTATTTCCACTCGGTAAGAAATAAATGACACGTGACTTCCTAGCAGGAAAATCTTAATCTCCTAACACTTCTGGACCACAGGCAAGATTCTACTGCATGACATTAGTTTGATGTTAAACCAACAACACTGATTTCAATTACAAACAAAACTAAAAATGTCAAAAATATATATTGCCCTAAATAGCACAGTAAGCTGTGGGGGTTTGTTTGGTTGGTTTTAATTTAAAGAAATACTCAAAATATCTAACGTACAACCGTGAAATTGTTTCCAATGAGGTCTGCAGAGTCAAATTTTCAGCTTAATTTGCTCTCTTATGAAGAGCAGTACAAGAGGGATCCAATCTCTGCCAGTCAACTGAGACCTCACCCAGATTGATAAATGGGTTAGAGGTGTTTGTACAAGCATCTGTGCCAGGGAGAACAGCTAAGAACAGATTTTTGCTATTCTAATTCTTAGTTACACTGTCAATTCTGCTACGCTCCATTTCAGTAAACACTTAAGCATAATGGAAACACAATAAATAAATGCAGCTTCCCAACTGCCCTTTTCTGCATTCACATTAACTTGGTACAGGAGGAGCTGAAGCCACAGTCTGGAGCTTCTACGGAACCAAGAGTAGCAGCACTTATCTTGGGAGCACTCAGGTAGTTCCCCACACCCTCATCTGAATGAGCTTTAGTGTTACTTCACAAAGAGCAGCAGAGTTAAGTACGGGGTATTTCCCCCCTAGAATCTTCTGGTATAACACGTTTATTTTTTGCCCCATCACGTTCAGTGCTCTGCAAAAATATTCTTTTGTTGCAACTTACTTAGCTGAGGAGACTATGAGTTGCGAGTCTTTGTATGCTATCAGATAGCTCTGATTTTCTGGATTATGCACAGTTACCTAAAAAGGGGAGGAGAAAGTGATATTAAAAATGGGACAGTTAGTTCCACATTTCTTGGTTATTATCCAGTGTAAGCTTTCGCTTATCATTGTCCAGTATTTCCTTGGTGTTTTCACCTTGTAATTAATCACACAAAACTGTGTCACTGAAGATAAGACCATCTTCCCTGATACGGTAAGTACAGAAACCACGTGGCAGAATGTTCTGCCACAGCAGCACCCTGAATCTGTACCCTGGGACTGCAGCGTCCCAAGTGTGTATGTATACACACGTATGTAAATATACATAAAAATATTACACAGAATACCAAAAATAACCTCACAATGTGGTACGTACATACAGAATGGTAAAAGAAATTTTCAAACAAACATTTGAGGAACACTGAAACATCAGAAATTTACTATCATCTATAAAAAATAATCAACATTATAGTGTTATTATGAAACTATATATTGAAAGAATGTAACACTGAAAAGGTTTGGTTTTCAGAAATGTATTGCATCTGCTCATACTCACACTTTCTAAGACCCGTAAACATCTTTCTGCACCCCATAACGAAGCAACCAGTTTCTCTTCATCTTCATCGCTGCTTAGGTGATCCACACATTCTTTAACTAAACAAGAAAAAGAAGATGTTTTCCACTGTCAGTAAGAGATCTTCAAGTGTACAAACTAAGTAGCTACTCAGTGAGTTGCTATCAACCTTCTCTTACACTTTACAAAGCTCTACTACTGGGAAACAGCCATGAAGGCACGATCAGCATTCAACAATTTTTCATTTCGCCAAGTAAATTAAAAAAACCACAACCTTACAATTTTGGCTTTACAAGTTTGTGATTGTTGCCACAAATGACCTATCTGCATATTTTATTTTCTACTGACAATGGGGAGACTGCACAGCACATGACTATGTTCCTTAACTGTAACGCACTGTTTTGTAGAGGGGAAAAAAAAAAAAGGATAGAGCACACACTCCCCACATTTCACAAGTCAGAAACCACGCGCAAGTTGAACACTTTCACCTCTTCAATCCTTCCTTTGTCCACCCCGCTGCTTAATTAAGACCAACCTTTATTCAGCACAGGAATTAATTTCAGAAATGTCCCTTTTCCTATCTGTGAGATGCTGAACCAAAAAACCTAACCAAGACATCTTTAAAAAAATATGGAAGCAAGAACCCCACTATTTCTTCTTGAAGGGCTGACTTCCTCTGGGATGTTTAGTTAAAATGTATCAGGCCTGAAAATAATTCTAGAAGATTGTAAAGGAGATTTTACTCTAGAGTCAGGGTGCTGTATTTCTGTGCCATACACATATGTAACTCAGTAAACTATTCTGTCTAAGCTTAAACCACTTTTAATCTCGCACATTATCTGCAACATTATACTCATCTTGTTAAACATTAAAACTTCTTTCAACCCCACGTGCAACAGATTAAAGCCATTAATATTTCCCAGGGACTTGATATCGAATTGTGTACTTTAAACATTGCTGAGAAAAATACATCACATTTCTATTTTTAACCACAGAAAATGAACATTAAGAAAAACAAACGTCTTTGTAAGATTCACTGATCTTTCACACTCTCAAAGCACCATCTCCAATATACCTTTATCTACAATATGATCAAGACCACCCAGGAGTCGCAGTTCTTCTTTAAACCAGTCCCCAGCTCGCTTCGAGGTGAGGGACAGTAACGTCTCCATTGCCAAATGCCCGGTCTGAAAGAGTCAGGTTCCACAATTAATGAAATCATCACATGCAGCTGCAGCAAATGTATCAGATCATCCAAACACACGTCATAGAAAAACCATGACAACGAAGTTACAGGTTCTGAGTAGAAGAACCACCAGAGGGAGCAAGAACAGATTGAAAAATATGCATATCTTAAAAAAAAACAAACAAACAAACAAAAAACCGACGTGATACTGATAAAAAGGTACTTTCCATTTTCAACTTTTTCTTGATTTTATTAATAGCTTGGAAAACCTAAGCAGCCTACTTTCATCTGTTTCTCCTGTTAGCAAAAGAAACAAGGGGAGGAAGGAAATGGACAAATCAGCCAGGCAGGAAAAAACCCAAGAAAAGCCGGAGTGAACACTGGTTCTCTGTCTCCCGGACACACTGGCTCTGCTGCTTCCAGAACACATTTGATTCTAACGTAGGTATTTTGTGGTTTTAATTTTAAACTCATAGAAGATAGCAATTAAAGGTTCATAACGTGGTTCCCTTAAGGTTTCAGCCTTATGCTGAGAGCGAAAACCAGAATAACCTCTTTCATGAACTGTAAAGAGGAGTGAGTGACTGCTGAAGGTTTTTGTTACTGTGCACCAGGGAGGTGTGAGCTGCAAGCACCAGCTCCCAGGGCTGTGCCAACTGATGGGCAAGTGCCATTTGCTAACATGAAGGCCAAGTTGGTCAGGTTCTATTTTCTTCTAAGCCAGCAACAACACCTGGAACAAATTCAACCCACAGAGAACTTCAGTTTCTGGGTTTATATTTTTCATGTTTATAGCAGTCTAGAAAATAGAAACCTTTGAATATGTGTTTTGAGTCCTCAAAAAGTAGTCTGATCTAACTTCTAGACAGTCACACAAACAACAGTCTGTGGATAGACAGGCACTGTTGATCAGCTTCATTTGATTGGTGTAAGATTGAAAAAACCAAAGGTGTAACCGGTTAGGCACAAACTCAAGTTATCATAACATTTGCTGCCACCCTTCTGTTCCTCAGTGGGTATGTCTGAGTCTGAAAAAGCACAGATCTACTCTTTACCCCCAGAAGATCTGCGTTTTTGTTAGCATTTTCTGCCTGTCATCTGGTACAAATCAGAGATTACTTATTATATCTCATGACAGAGATCTATGTGAAAACAACTTCATCTTCTAAGTATGAAGTTTGTTATTGTCTCAACTTACCATTGCTACTATCATAAACTGGAAGAGAACCTAATCATCTCATTTGGCTTGCATATATTCTCGAAACACACATATAGTCTCTGCTTCTAGATGGTGCAGCTGGGAGGGAACCAGTTTCCTGCGAGGTACTACAGTATTCCACACATTTACAAAACAGCTCTACATTTTAAGGAATAGAGATGCCTCAGCAGAAAAAAATCCCAACAAACAAGCAGCTGGAACTAATGGCCTGAGATAATATTACTCTTTACTCATCGACAACTTCCTCGCAGGACAGAGTCCCTTTTAATACATCCTCTCCCTTTAAAACCCGTGCCTAAGAAAACACAACAAGAGAATTACAGTTCATAAAAACGCATCAGGCCAGCTCAGATTATGAATATGAGAAAAGCTCAATTAGGAGACAGTGGTCTGTGTGGCTGGATGCTTTAGCAATGAGGAACCTGTACCAGCTGTTCCACGCTTAATAGAGGGAGCCGGGCTTACACTTTATAGTGCAAAAGCTATCCTGGCACTGACAGACTGGGAGCTGCCTTCGGTGCCAAAACTGCACTGAAATAAGACACTGATTATACCAATTCCTCGCTGATCACTACCAAGAGAACACATTTCATTCTGTGTTGCTATCTTGAGATTGTTTCATGTGAATTCAGCGAGTAAACTGGAAGTGGAGAAAATAATCTCAAATTCATTCTTCCTCTGCAGATTTCAAAGGCCAAAAAATTAATATGAGCCCCCTACTTGCATGTTTCATAGGTTTGTAGGAAACAAGCCTGAAACTGAAAGTCTGAAACAATTCTCCTTTGTCACCACACACTGATTACCAAGGTTAAGAATTCCATCATCAATACTATCTTCCCCCAAATTCAACTCTTTGTACTGCTACAGGACACTGACTTTTCATACCAATTCAGCTACCTGTTCCAGAGCCAGAATTTTGGGAAAGAAAGCAAACCCGTCCTAAAGCAACAAAAAAAAGTCACAAAAACTGCAAACAAAAATGCCAGCTCTACAAGGCATATCATCTTTTAATCTAACCTAGGAGAGAACACAATCTTAGCTGCAGATTTCTGGCAGGAACTGAAACATTACTTGCAGAGATAAAGCTCTAAGAAGCTCACTTCATAAACAATAAATCACAAGCTTCTACTGTCAGGCATAAGTATTACATGGAAAATGGCAAAAACCTAATAAGAACTTTTAAAACGTTAAAAGAATGTATTACAAGATGTTGAAAAATTAAGATCATGCTAACATCTGTTATACTGAAATATGGTGAAAGCAAAAACACATTACTAATTTTTGCCATCTATGACCACTCATCTAGTCAATCTGTCATCAATTCTTTAAATAAACTCTCTTAAAGAGACTTGCAACTTACTCTTTATTTTCCAAGCTAGCTTGATGCTAGCAACAAACCATGGCCAATCTATTTTTAAACAAAACCAGTTCTCTCTGTTGCAGCTGAAGATACATTCATAAAAAGCAACTATGTTTGAGAAAGGAAGAAAAAAACTTCTTCCACATTTATGGTAATCAACAGATCTGCCACCACACTTCGGGCACAGAGAAATAAGTTTCTGTAGGACAGATTTTAATTTTTTTTTTTTGAACAGGAGAATCTGCTCCACATTTTCAATTTAACACACAATACTCTTATTCCCACATAGGGACCCCTATTGTTTCTGAATGTATATTGGTTAAAATTTAGGCAAAAAAAAAAAGAGTCAAATAACGTAAATGTTGTCTTTAATTAACACACACGTTTAAATAACACACGGTTATTTAAAGCATTACTTGTTTTTAATTGCTACCTTTAACTAGGTACCCTTAGCAGGAGCGAATGGTGAATGTGACAGCTGAAGAACATCATAACTTTATCATACTAACAGCCTTTTGGAAAGCAAATTTCAAATTTAAAGAAAATACTTGCAAAGCAGTCATATATACACAGAAGTTAGACAAAATGTCATGACCCTTAGCTGGGAGATGATAATAAAGATGATGCTTACAAGTTCCATTTTATTAAGCATTCCAGTATTGCCAAGGCTTTCAAATAAAAGCATGATACCCACCGTGATGTTTTCGAGATCAAGATGTTTGTTATGAACGGTTTCACACAATCTTCGAATTTTTTCCTTAATTTTATTCATGTCTTTTTCATTCAGCAGCTTGGCAGAAGAAGCATCTTGTTCCAATTCCAAAAGCCGTATCATCAGATCTAGACTAGCTCTGTCTAAATCCATGTTCAAACGATCTCTGCTCAGGATGTACATTAGAGCTGCTGTACAAAGGGACAAATTCTTGGGTTCGGAGAGGAAAGAAAGAAAAAAGATTTAGTATTTAGTAATCATGTTAGGCAGACCTCTTACAATTTTTAATAAGATGAATATTTATGAGAAAAAACCTGACAAGTCCCAACCTCTGCTAGCACTTGCATGAGTACTTACTGTTGTACATAGATTACTTCTAGCAAGTCACTAATGCATTCCCCTCACTGATACAACTGAGACATAAATCACTTGATACATTTGCAAAGCCCTAGTAGGAAAGCAGGGTTTTCTACTTTTAAGGGACTCAGTGCTGCAGGCAGAATAAGAAATGGTAACTGCAGTAACACCATACTACAGACGACACAGGTGGCAGGGAAACAAAGTGAAAAAGAACAGGCTACATGGCAAGGCAGGTGAACGTTCTGGTTTGATGGGATAAGCTGGTGAAAGCACCAGAAAATAGAGACATCATGGGGACAGTGTTGGCGAGTGAAGGGGGGGTGAGGGGGTGGGGGAAAGAAGAAAGGAGAAAAAAAAAAAAAGAGCCTGGTGACACACATTTCGATTCTGCCAAGCAGGTCTCTCAGACAGTAGTTTACCCAACCCCGTCCAACACAAACACATTCATTTTCCAGGAGAATTCTGCTTTTTGGAAATAGCCAGAGTACACATCAGCTTCCCCCATGCCTCACCTCCATCAGTCCTTAACAAGTAAACTTTACTGTCTTGACCATTCCTGTCTTACACAGAATTGGTGCATAGTGACCTCTTACTGGCTAAAGAATATTTAATTTTTCTCCAAGAAGGAATTAAATTTCATCTTCAGGAGGATCCAGAAAAGCAAAGGCAGAAGGCGACTGTCAGGAAGGGACAAATGGCAGTGAAGAGATCAGAGCAAAGCTAAGTGTCCCGAGTGCTGGTAAGAACAGCACGTGCACCAAGAGACCCTTCTGAGCTCCAGGTTATGGTAAAGAGAAATGTTCCCAGAGAATTGAGCTGTGCTGAGGATAATACTTCCAGAAACCATTGACAACATCTGGAGGAAAGTAGAGCTAGAGGCGTGTATGTGTGTGTGTGCCCATCTTGCTGAGTTCAACTCTCAAAAGTCAACATGCTGCATGCATTCCATTTTTTTTCTGTATAAAGTAAATTAAAAATGGAGACAAACTAATTCTGGGATGTGAATGTTGTACAGCTCAAAAGGGAAGAGCAGAATTTCTGTGTCATAGCAGATTAACATCTTGTTTAGACTTCAGCCAACCACCAAAGCGATCATTAGCTCCTTCTGGTTATTTTAGAACCAAGCGATAATCATACCTGGTCATACTAAGCAGTATCAGCATTTCCAAAACAGGATTAGGCAGCTGACAGTCTACCAAAAGCTACGTTAAAATTCCTTCCTGTCTGAATCAAGGAAACCCTCAGATGAATAAAGACTTTAATCTGACTAACTACCAAAGATGCATTTGGAATACTGAAGGAAGGAAGCAAGAGCTTCCAAAGCAAGAGCTTCCAAATCTGTGTCTCCTTTCATGAACACCACCTTGAGACATGGGGTTGGGTTTTAAAAAAAATAAAAAAATCTTAGCTGTGAGTATCATTACTCCAGCCTTGTCAGATGTAAGGCAGAAAGCAATCTACGTGGCTTATCTATATAGACAGGGTATACATTGTTTTCCCTTAATTTCAATTAACTTTCTCCAATAAACCTTGCAATTTTATCACCTTGATTATAGAAATGGTTTACTCTGGATTTACTTGTAAGTGGTTTAAACTGTAAGAAATTTCAGATTCCTGGAAGAAGACTCTGTTCCTTCAGAACAGCAGTTATTGAAACAGGCCATCAGAGCATTCCAGAGAAAGGGCAGGTTACGCCGCTAACCGTTGTTCAGCCAGGGGGGGTCCTACTAAAGCAACATCTATCAAGAACTATTTTCTAGTGACCAGCATTATCCAGGTGAGCTTCCTGTAAAAAAAAAAATACGCTTAACCCCCAAAGGAGTTTCTATCACCTCGAAACAATGCAGCAGTTAGAGGGAAACTGCTGAACTTATAGTCTCTGCTGCCAACACGAAGGCGTTTCAGAAAGTCAGGGGCTGTTCTGAGATCACTACTCAGAAACACTTGACAGACACTCCAAAGTCTGTTAAGGGCAATCACACTCCTTGTGTCAGCCTCTGTACCAAGCCCCTGCCCGCCCCAGGCCCCCTTCTTTGCAATCCCACCAACATCCTATTCTGCAGAGAGCAATGGTTCTCCCTCCACACCAGCTCTGCCAACACTTCTCTTCAGACCCTCCCTGCTCTTCAGACCTTCCACCCAGGTTTTATGATAGTTAAATGTGATCAGAAGGGACCCAAGCGGTGGACTCTGATATTATACAGAAGGTTTCAGGTTGCAGGAAAAGCAAAAAGGAGTGGAGTAGGTAGGTGTAACAAGAACCAGGTTCTTGCAACAGCACATATGCAGAAGGCAATCAGGCCAACACGCCTCCAAACGTGCAACACAAAAATAGCCATGTTGCAAAAGCAAGGACCTCAAATGTGAACGGTGCTTACAGTGTGGAACAAACCTGCTTCAGCTACATCCCAGCGACACGGGTTTTCTAAAACTCATTTTTCTCCACCCCTACAGGCAAATTGCTTTAAGCTTGAATACAGCAACTCTACATTTTGCTCTGATCTTCTGTAAGCATTAAAACCAGTTAACCACGTTGTCTGGAAGATCTCTCGTGCCCTACCATACACGGAATTACGAGTTGAGAATGAGGGAAAAATTGTTAGTACAACTCGTTTTTGATAGATATCCTAAAAAAACCCAAACAGAACAACTGAAGAACCCAGCCAAACCCACAAAATCCCACCCTTACGAATTGCAGAAGTGAAGCTGGGTTTTGGGGTGGGCTTTTTTCCCCTGTTCTATTCCTCAAGATGTTTCAAACACATTCTGCTTCCAAACAAATGTGGAGAGGAGAAAAAAATAAAATAAATAGAATTCGCTCCAGAGGGAAACTGCAAGGCTTATCTAACTATGGAGATGCACTCCATACTTTACAAAATTCAGGAAAACATCCTAGTTGAACATAGACTCCAGAAAGGGCAGACCATTTACACCCACTCTCATCCCTGTCTTCCCTTGCTTGTTCTATTTATATTCCAGCTTGTGGGAACAGATGGTTATTTTCTAGGGTTCAGCACTACAGTTAATGCACTTTTTTTTTTTAATTATTCACATGCTGAAGACATTACAAAACCACATTTCTGAGCTTAACTGCTGACAGCTATCATGAAAATACAGTTTTTATTTTAAAAATTAATATTCCAAAAGCTTTAGAGCACAGCTGAAGAGCCAAAGTCAGTTAAAAACCGAAACTGAAGCTTAAAGACAAAGAAAAATTTGGTGGGACAAGAAACTTTCATGTAAACATTTTGGGGCATAGCTCCCTAAGATAACTGGCTGGTTTGTTCTCCTTGCTGGTTAAAAAAACCTCTGCAACTGCTAGTTTATGTTCTTATGGAAACGTAAGAGTCCTCTACTTTCTCAGACTATTCCATTATAACAGTAGAATGAATGCAGTATATGCTCATATTTGTTTCCATTAGCAATGTCATTGTGGCAGTTTTCCCATCTCCAAAATACTTTAAAAGAAAATATTAACAAAATAATTGTATTTTTCCCCCAGTCCTTCTTCATCTTATGGATTTGAGCCATGCAAGCAAAGCCCAGTGTGATTTATTATTCTTGAGTTACTTTGCCCTGAGTTTTTGTGCAGAGATTTCTTTTCAGTTTGAACAAGTTCAAATTTTAGTGAAACAATTAGTGAATGAAAGGGTAGTATAAAAAGACAGGAAGCTTATACAGAGAAGGTCACTGTTGAAGCATAAACTGTCAGCAGGTAGAGCATATATTTTAGCATTTATTAATAGTAGTTTAATAAATCAGTGATTTTATAATACTGTATCACCTGTACCAAGAATGCACTGTTTCTATATTAAATCATTAACTAATTTTTTCCTCCCTCTGACAAAAGGGAGCATTTCATCAAATATACTGAAAATAGCGAATATAATCAACGCTTTTTGTTACTGCAGACTAAGAATAGCATGCAATTTTCTTTTGAACTGTATGCGCTAGTTCTTTTGAAAACGAAGGAATACTGGTAACTCTTAAAAGACAGCCAAAAATACACCCAGCAAGCTTGTAGGCTTTCCAAGGAACTGTAGCCATCCTTTTCAGAGCTCCTGCAACTCACTGGTGGCAACTGTCCTAAACAGCGTGACTATACTTTATTTATTTCTAGTATCACTTGGCGTCGTACCGACAGCTCACAAAATAACGAGCATGTTCAACCCGATTCCTCTATTTTACCATTAGCCATTGCTAATTTTTGAGGGAGATGGAAAAAAAGTGACTATTCTAAATTAGTTACTTAAGGCTCTACAGCTTTCTCCCCCACCCACAGTCGAATACAACCTCTCAAATGTCTGTTTCTGTGGGTGCAGTTTCCTTCTGCATTGTATGTTGTTCTTCTAGAGCTATTAAATAAAAGTAATAAGCCTGACTGGATATGCATATCTACGACCCACTTCAAGTACCATTTCCTATGTTCAGGTTTTGTAAGGATCCCTCAGGGGACACCCCACAGAGCTAGCGTTTCCAAGCACTGGGAAAACAGTATCGCCTGCAAGGAGCATTTTCTATTACAGCTGCACTGAACTTGTGAAGTTGATAAGGAAAACCCAAACTGCTTTAGTTTTTAACTCTTGGGTCATGTTACCTTCAGGAGTTAAAATTCACCTTTCCTAGATTTATCATAGCCCACTGCACATACTCAAGGCACCCTACAACCGCAACTACAGCGCTGCTCGAGACAACAAGCACAGGACATGAAAAATAGCACAACAGCTACAGAAAAGGCAATAATCCACATACAAGCAAGTCTGGAGATGAGCACTTAAAGCCATCTTTAATACAAAGAGAAAGGACTTCTTTCAAATGTATTGCATTTGAAGGAAATTAAAGCTATTAAAAAAGCTTAAGAGAGATATAAAGTAGTAATCCAAAGCACAGTCATTTTTTTTAAAAAGCTTAAATGATTTTTTAAAAGGATTTCCAAACAGTGGAAGGGGAATTTGTCATTGGAACACGGGTGCTCTTAGTTTTAATTTCACTACAGGTTTCTCAAATGGAGCCATTGATGCCAGATGCACGCGGTAGTGGATGCTTGACCTTGAATTAGGTGTACACAAAATTTATAGGAAGTAGACAGGTATCATTAAACTTTAATGAAATACACAATGTATCCATACCTGATGGTGTTGGGAATCATCCAGTGTTTTGAAAACCATGGCTACCATCCCGTGTGCTCTCAGATGCATTCGGAAGCTGGGCATGGCGCACTTTGTCGCCAAGCTGATTACACTAGAGAAAATTAATCCTGGATTAGAACTAAAATGAACACATTTACAACTAAGGCAGATAAACAAGTCTACAAAATGTGACCGACCGTATACCTCAGAGCTTGACAAACTCTGTCGGGATGTTCCTTCTAAAATTTGTGTAAGGCAAGTTTGTAATTGGTGAGCGGAGCAGCTCGTTACTCAAGAGTTGCTTACCAGCATCAAACTATGTCTGCTGTATTTTAAGATTGGCTAAAAACAGGATTTGAAAGGGTACCCTGAACTTGCTTCTTTCAAACAAAAGTTGAAATAATTTCAAATAGTTAAATTGAAAGTAAAACCTTTATGGATTAAGCTCTGATTTAGAGGCACAGAAGAGTTAATTATGGGTCAAGGTATTATCAGAAATAATAATAATGTGAGTGTCCATTGCCACCTAACAGTTATCTAATTGACTGATTTCTCCCCCTTATGCCTGGCAATACTTTTACAATGCAAAACCAGACATTTTTAGTATTTATTGCTGCGTTTTTGGTTGATGGAAAGACTACAGATTTCAGGAAAAATCTGACAAATATATTAGTCTAATCAGCGATCAGCGTAACAGTTCTATTTTAGAAACTGAAGTCTACCCCTACTTTTATTAGCAAGCTGTCTGCCATTTCTAGCACAGCTCAACATGTAGGCTATTAAAAATACATTGCTTATAAATGTGGACTAATGAAGGAGTGATTCTGCAATCAAGCCTTCCATGAGTACTGAGGAATCTCATTATAAAGACTCCTATGGTATGGTGTTTAAAGTACAAATGGTCTCTCTGTCTCCAATCACAACAGCACCAGTCAGAGCTTACCTACCAGTTTCTGATTCTTTTACGTCTATTCCTATCCTTACACATTGATTTCCTTTGGAAAAATACTTTTCTTTTAATTTGTTAACTGAAAGAAAAAATTTTTATGGTGTTTATACAAGTTACGTTCCATGATATAAATTTGGAAAGTAAAAAAGTTAGTTTAAGATCTTAGGAAGGTGTCCATACAAGCAAATTAAGTGCACTTAATATGAAAAACACCCCTAAACTGTCATTATGGTATTAATTTAATCTTATCATAATGCACATACAAACTGCATAATAGATTTCTTGTGTTTATATTTCAGCAACGATATTCATTGCTAGTTTTTGAGGAAGACGAAGAATAAATTTTTAAAATAGCTCTCTTAAAAGTGTATAAAGCTTTTTCTCATCCACAGTCAAATCTCAAGTAAAGTGTCCTCATCACCTGTCTCTGTGGATTCAAGTTTTTCCTTCTCTACCATTTTACTTTTGCTAAACAGAAAGGAAAATTTACAAGTATACATATAAAAAAAATATTATGTGGTTACAGAACCATATAATAAAAGTAATTCTTTTACGTCCAGGGAATGGACACCAATATTAAGTCATAAACTTTTTTCAAAACAAGCCTAATATTTTGGATACTAACATTGCAATAATGTGTAACTCTTAATAAGAGTGCAGTGAGTAGTTCAAGACAACTTAGAGGAGCTTCCAATTAATATGGAGGCCACAATTCTTCCTGTGAATGTGCTGTTATTTCTCAACAGAGGATGAAGACCAGGTGGTTGGAGTTAAGCAGTGTCTCAATACTGCATTAGTTCTAGATTATAGTCAGCAAATTTTCCAGCCTTAGGGTTCTTATTTTAGAATTGAATTTTGCATTTAAAACAGAACAGACATTGCACATAAGATTGCACTGAACAAAGAGAAGTGATCAAAAAGTATTTTTTTTAATTAATAGCAAGGAAACAAGTGTGTTGAAGCTGTCTCTTACTGCACAATTTTCTGACTCATACTACTTTTGTATTTTATACTACTTTTGATTACTGACAATGTATTATCTTGATGATTCTTTTCAAATTTTATTCTTTATAGCAGAAATGCCAGATAACTACCCAAACAACATTTTAAAGCACGGTCACTTAATTGATGAATATTTCATTCAGCGTCTCCTTTAAATATAAGTTCAGTGTTTTATATTAAGATATCTTACCTAAGGCAACGTGTGTTTAGGGGCTGATTGCTCTTCAATCCACTTAGCAAGTACTCAATATCATCTGTGAACTCTTGATTTTCACCAAATTCCACTACATCATTGAAGTGCTTTACATGCTGAACAACAGTGTATAACTGGAAGAGACAAATATTTTGACCTAGGTAAGTTGCTCTTGGGATTGATTATAACCTTAACAAGTACAGTTTAAAAACTACTCAGTTTTGAGTGCAAGGAAACATTAAGAAGTTAACGAAGGCCATTCAACTATTTAGATAAAAATATTATCTTTAATAGGAAAGCCAGATCTCATTTTGACACTGTTCCTTCAGTACTTAGGTTTACCAATAATTCTTTATCTTAAAAATTTGTTAAGAATACTTACTTCTTTGTCTTCTTTCCTACATTTCAATGCAGTTACTATCTCTTGATAGGGCTGAGTAGGTATTGTCACAGTTTTTATCACTTTGGGAGGTGGTGCAGGAGCCTTAAAAACTCCATCATCTTTATGAATTGCCTCCTTTGAAGATAGCCTTACCTATTAATAAGAAAGTGCTAAAATGGGCAGATGTTTTGAGAAGGTAAACATACACTAAATACATCAGGAAACAGTACAGGTGTGCAATTGTCAAACTCACATTTTGGGACTATTCAGTCCTTGCCTTACACTACCAAGAGGTACCTAAGCTGCATGATAAAGTACCTACTCTTAAAAAAAAAAAATTCAGAAGTTATATGCATTTTTAAATACAAAAAACAGTTCTAAGTAGTCAGGAAAGCTCCAGTGGAATTCTGAAACCAAAAAAAGGAAAAAAAAAAAAGTCCTTTACACTGGTTCCTTAAGCTTTAGGGTAAGTAAACAAACCAAGTGCAGTGTTTAAAACCACTTATTTGTTGGTATTTACAAGTATCTTACCCCCTTACACTGGAGCTTCCAGGACTGACTGAGTTGGTCACTCTACTGAACCACCACGAAAATGCACTGGTCTGGAGACAGCACAGCATCGAGCAACTGCTGGCTCAACACAGCCTGAACTGAAAAACTCTGCTTATTGCTCTCACCTCTGGCTACTGGAGGCTACTGGCCTACTGTGCTCAGGGGGTAGCTATCACAAAACCCACCTCTCAACCTGATACTCCAAACTCTATTTTGCCTGTAGGTAGAAGACTACCAATAGAAATTTTGTAGCACGTTAAAAAATTGCACAGAGAAACAAGAGAGGTACGGTACATGCCTCAAACAGGCAGAGCACTTTCTTAGAAATTCATGCTATTCTCCAAACACTGGCCTTATTCATATTTGTGTTGTTAGTATTTTAGGAACATTATAGCATGAAATACAGCAAAACCTATCCTGAACTTACAACAGGTAGTAGAGAACTTGATATTAGGTCTAGAGTAACTACCGACAAGTTTCCAGCCATCTCGGGCAGGTTTCTCCTCAACCTGCTCCTCTGTATTGGTTTGAGGCTACTATAAGCTTAAGTGTCAGCTTCTCTTCAAATTACTTCTTTGGCACAAATTCAGATCTGAAGACAAACTACAGTAAACAAGGCATACAGGCAAGAGACCCCAAATGCCAAATTCTAAATGTACAAGTGCCAATGCCAGTGGTCATTTACTCACCCTCAGTCTCTAAGTAACATCATGTATTTAGTTTCCTTACGTAGAAAAAAAATGAGAATTTTTTTAAAGTGTGACTGAAAAATACAGAATTAATACACAGGCATAGAGGGTGCACTAATTGTAACTCACTACAGGGGATATTTTTGAGAGCCTTCTTGTGCATTGTACATTGACAGTCAAAATTAAAATATAAACCAAAAGAACCTGCTGTATTAATGGATTGTTCTTTACCTGCTGCCTCTATCACTGTCAGCACTTCAGTATTTGCTCACTTAGGCTCCAGTGGCAAAATGCTAATAAACCACCCTGAAGAGCTGGTTTAGAACACAGACTGGAGGACTCTGATCTTATCAGTCTGTGAACAGAGGAGATCCACTGAAGTATCTCATCCAAGTCTTGGTTAATGGCTTCCCCTTCAAAGCAAATTCCAAGGAATCTTGGAGAGGCCATATGAAAGAGCACTTGGCATAAGCAGTTTGCACACTATGGGTTTCTCACTGTAAATCTAAGACAAAGTTATCCAGATCTTCAGGTAACAAACTTCTACTGAAATTACAGAGGCGGGACCATCAGTGCAGGGCTGACTGCTGAACATATGGACTCTCCTCTAACTCTTAATCATACACTTTTTTTTAACCTTGATTTACGTGTAAATGAAGTAACTTCAGGTGTAGCACGAGGAGCAGATACAAATGAATTCCCTTAACTGGTTTGTTCAGCCAAACCTCTGCCATATTCCTGAATTAATATTTTGATGGTTCCAGTTATAAAGTGGAAGTTTGACAGAAGACAAAATGGTTTGTCTGCATATGAACGAATCACCCAGACCTTTTCCTAGCTGAAAAGGATATGTTCAGAGTCTGTCTGGGAAGATACCGACAAAATCTGCCTTTAAGTTAGCTATCAGAGTGCTTCACAAAAATCAGTACATTACAAAGATTCAGTAAGCAACAAAAGCTTCTGTTCAAATGCACATTATTTAAATTAAGGAAAGGGATTAGGAGAAATCCAGGACTGAAATTTCTGCTCTCTCCTCAAACACTAGCAGTTTAAAAACTGGTTATCCCGTCATCTGCATTTTCCAGACAATGCAGGTAAATTTGAAGAAAGGCTGTTCAGAATACCGTGAGGATGTAACCAAAACCAACCATAAATCAAAGAGGAACTAGTATCAGAACAACACACAGACAGGTGGAATTAAAAAAAAACCAAACCAAAACAAAAAAATCAAAAAACCCTCAAAACCCTTAAAACTGGTGACAACAACAAAAGCTGAAGACTCATCACTGCAAAAACATCTACTTTCTGATTCTGTTCTCAGACAAGAACTGTGAGCAAGGCACCAAACAAAATGAAGTTTACTGACAATGCACAATGCTCTCTTAGAATGACCAGTAACAACTATTACACATATATAAGCCCAGCACTGAATTCTCAGGGTCTCAAAATAGTTAAACAATTACCTTTAGCTCCAGAACAATAACCGATTTTTGAAAAAAAAAGTTACTTCAAGAACAATTTTCACCTCTTTCTACTTCTGGTAGACACAGTTATATCCAATGTTCATATTAGCACCTCTGGCTGTATAGAGAAAATTTTGTTTCTTTCATAGTGTCTGAAGACTCAAGTCAGCAATTCACAATACTTTACTCCGTTAGAAAGGAAAAATAAACAAAATAGCTCTTTTTAAGTTTTTCCTTTTTGACCTTCAACTTGCTGATTTCTATGGGTATTAGCAAGTTAATGCTAGGGCTTCTCAGATCAGATGAAATGGAGTCCATTGTTAGAAAGTTTAACTTCAGTATTTTTTGTATGTGTATAATGAAATGACGTGGAAGATCCCATTCTAGAGTATTTCCACTGACGATTTCTTTCCTGTCAAATACCCAATGGCTCACATCACAAAGTGGATTTTGTTCTGAATTACTGTGACATTACCAGATATCAAGAACTTGTGTTCCAAAAAATATCAATGAATCTCAAAAGGAGATTTACTAAACTTGAGAAAAAACAAACCATCTACTTACGGGGACACTGGGAGTTTTCAAAACCGGTGGTGCTGGCAGAGCCTCTGATTCTGGCTGGTTCCAGTGTCTAGCATTATATACAGCTTTTGTGGGAGACTAAAAGATAAAAATAAAAGTTATTTTTTTAAGCAAATCTACCAAGAGTCACTATATACTTCAAAAATTACTGTAGTAATAATGTAGCCAAAAAAGTTCATTTTTCCCCCTTCTGTCTTCCCAGAAACACAAGCTCTCAATATTGTACACAGCAGAAAACCTGAAAGACTATGAAGCATCTGATGGTTTTAAAGACACATGGTCCCCTTCAAATGGCAAAAGACATAATACACATATATTTCAAGAATTTTTCAGTTTTTCTACTTTAAGACAAAAGGCCTGCAACCTTCCTATAGACAAAACCAGACAGCTATGGGGAAAAAAAACAACAAACCCAAACATGTCAGCAAACACCCCATCAGTAAAAGATATGACTAGTTTAGAATCAAAATGTAGGATTGATATAGACTTTGATGCTTGGAGGAATAGAAAACACTCAAACGAAATGCCTTAATCTGCATTAATAAATTAAGAAGCCTTTTTTTCCTTCCTGCTCAAAAATGTGTCAAGGCAAATAAAAAAGCATCGAAATTTACTGTCCTTGAATTTTGTGGAAAGACAATGTGATTCTTAGAGGAAGCAAAGACTTAGTTTACCAATCTAATTGCATACTAGTACAGCATTACAATTTTCCCTATTTTCCAACGTGCCATATATTGTGTAAACTGTATAACTACATACCTCCTCACATGCACTTATATAGCATTTTAAACGTGGGGAAAAAATGGAAGAAAAAAAAAAGAAAAAAGAAGTTGGGGAATTAAAAATATTTTTCTGTCAAAATATAATGAATAAACTATTTTAAACAGACACTGGCTCAAGTAGAGCCCCCAGAGAGGCTAGAGGTAGCAAAGCCAGCAGTACCAGCTATGGACTGAATACCATTCTGGGGAGAGTAACAAGGCTTTGGCACGTCAAAAGCTGGAAAGCAGATTTTGTAAGTCAAGAGTCTGTGTATTACTGTTAAAACTCTACCGTGCTGCCTCCTTCCGTTCTGCACGAGAAAGCCCTGACTAACAAAACTTCAAAGAATATTACCAGAACGAAAGCCTCAGCTCTGTTTTCAGAGCCCAAAAGACCCATCAAGCACTAAATCATTTTAGTTTCCAGACTAGGAGAAAAGCCTTTCTCTCCTACAGTGAGCTTCCATGTGGTCATAAGAAACTTAACTTAGTGGGATTTTTAAATTATTTTTTTAAAGCAGTGTTCATGTACTGTTCAGCAACAAATATACAATGGCCATCATCTTAACAGTTTTATACATTTTCCAAGGAAACTCTATTTTAAATAATACATTTTCAGGTGATGAGCACACAAAGTCCTTCAGTAGCCACATGTGGCCACCATGGCCACGCATAGGAATACTAAAGTAAAGGGTTTGATAATTTCAATTTTTAGCTTTCCCAAGTAAGAGAAGCACTAACTTGCCCAATTTCCTGACAATCTCACTAAGGTCAAAAAGTTAAACTGAAAAACTAGTTCTCAGACCAGGGTGCTATAGTTACAAGAGGACATCTCTGTCCACAAATAGGAAGATGGTGTCGCATAGATCCTTATTTGAAAAAATGTAACTGCTGACAAAATGGTTAAAAAGTTAACTCTCTTTTCTTCTATACATTTCTGAGAAGCAGGTTCTTACCCAGAATACCATTCAGGGTCTGCAATGAACAAAGAAAGGACAACTTAGTAACAAAGATGCTTTGTTTAAATCATGAAAGAAACAATGTTTCACAAATGTCTGTGATGGAAAAGAACCACTAAATATTTTCCAGATACTCTTTTTTTTTTTTTTTTTTCCCTTGTATTACAACTGTTCCACAAATTATCTCAGCACATACTTAAGATTGGGAAAAGAAGGTGTAAGTTTCTGGGTGCCATATCCTGACATACAGGATAATTCAAGGAAATAACTCTCTGTGTCAAGTAACCAGCATGGAAGTACAGCATATATTTAGTATCAGTTTCAGCTGATGCATAATTCTTCTTAACCTTGCAGGGAAGCTTAACCACTACAATTCTGACAGCAGTGTACTACATTACAGCTGCCAGAAGTCCTATTAAGAGGGGATATTCTTTATAAATAGTCCCAGACTCGGTTATACTCTCAAATAGTATTCTATCCCTGCTTAAAGGATACAAATACATAAATATGCCTGAATTTCCTGTCTGGGAACTACATGCTGCACAGAAGCTTTTCAGGTCTCTGCAACAGCATCCAGCAGGGAGATGCTGCAACGAGCTGCAACTCACACAACAGCATCCCAGATGGATGCCTTTCTCTCAGCTCAACACAGAAAACGGGGGCACAGACCAAGGCAGGCTCTGCTGCTGCTGCAGCGCTCCCATTTTTATCAAGGGAAGGGAAGGACATGCCATACTCGCTGCCCTGGTAGGTAAAGCCTCTGCCTGTGCCCCACCTGGGTGTTTTTGCCAGGAAGCACAGGCGACACATCAAGTTCAGCGCTTCGGAATGGAACAAGAAGAAAGTCTACAAACAGCTGTGCCAGCATAACCCAAAGGTCCACACAGCATGAGCGTGTTTTCTTCAGCAGAGTGCAGCAGCTGATGCTCAGGGAAGAGTTCAACAGGGCAAACAGATAAAGACAATTCCTTCTAAATGCTCAGGGCTCAGAGGCTTCCTGAGTCAAACACGGCATCCTTTTTATTTACTGTCAAAAATGGGCTTTTCTTCCCTGGTTTTCCTCGATACCTTACCAAATGAAAAGCTAGGGCATCCCAAAGTGTTTTGTGACAAGGCACTTTACAGCTTGCTTTGGCACTACCAATGCGGTATAGAAGAAAGACACATTTCATGTAAGAAATCAAGTAATGTCACCAATAAATGCCCGTTTTGAGAAACGAGGACGTCTTCATTTAATAGCTCTCTTGTGACAGAATCCAAACTGTAACTGAAAATGGTAATTCTTTAAAACCTCCAATACCTATGGAAGGTTAGCTTTAGCCACTATCCCTTGCAGTATCTTCCACTTTTTGACCAAAGTGATTTCACCTGTGATTCCATGCCTTCCCAGTAACATTCATTAGACAGTAAGCACTGCTCCCCAGCATCCCTACCGGCCGTGTAGTGTCCTGTCTCACACTGATGGCACACAGCTCTGCCACCAAACACACCTGCAAAAATCCAACGCTGCTTTCCAAAGAAATATTTTCTAATCAGTTCTACCACATCATGCAGAGACTTTGGAGCCTTTCTTACAACCCACATGGACGTGGACGTGGCAGATGCACATCCTTCCTTTACAACCACTTCTTAAAGCAACATTCACATTTTCCCTTGTCACACAAAATGAAGACGAATTTCCAAAACAACTGGAAAGAAACTGCACCAATACCGATCAATCAATAAGCACCGTGTAGACTTGCTTCAGATTACTGTGTGACAGAACTGAAGCCAGGAAAAGTCTCAAAGATCAAATGAATGCTGGTGAACAAAGACTTTTCAGAAGAGCTTGATCACAAAAGTAAATGGGTTTGTTTCTTTGTTTGGTTTTGGTGGTTTTTTTAAGGCAACTCATCTTTGTGATAACAAGCTTCCCTGCAGAAGCAATGGTGATATTTAAGCAGCAGTAATTTAAGAAACTTACTTTCCCTTAAAGACAAGACAACCTTGCAATTATTCAAATAATGCAGACTTTCCTTTAAGAATTCTTCCTCTAAGGATTAACTTAGAATAGATGCAAGTGGAAGTACATCATTCCTTTGAATCCTGTGTTCTTAAGGCAAAGAAGTTCTGCAATATTAATCAGCTGTAAGAGCTCCTGCTGAATAGCAGAAGAGTTTCCTTTTTTCACATGTATAGAACTGACAGCTGTTTACACACAGATAGGTGTCTGAAAGAGAGCAAATATTCCAGTGAGGGTATAAAGCATATTGCACTGGGGGACTCCACGTGTGGTTCTGAGGGGTGAACTGGGATGCAAAACCAGAAGGAATGCCAAGGATTTTACAAAATGCACAGGGCTGTCAGTTTCATAAGATCATCTCCAAATGGCATAAACTATGGGTCATGCTTAACCTCCCATCCCTGAAAGCCTCAGAGCTGAAATTTTCAAGAGTTGGCACTCTGCACATACTGATGCAGCACTGCCTGCCATTCACAGATACAAGAATAGCAGAAAAAAAGAGCCAGGGACATGAGTCACGCTGAAAATACTAGCAAAACAAGAAAGACAGCAGCTATTTGCAGGCAAGAACGCTTTCCAAGGTAGAAGACAATGGCAAAAGAAAACCCAAAACCATTTTTAACAGCTACCCTGATAAATGCATTATTTATATCTGAAGGGCATTCATTAAGACTGTATGCCAGATGATTGTCTAAACTACAAGTTCCCAAAAAAAAGCCAATAAACCAAAATATAGGTTTATTTACCACTCAGTATTCATCATCATTAAGGGTACTACTCTGTCCTGCATGTCTGTCTTTGAACGGGAAAAAGATAGCAAGTAGGTTATGCAGCACAGAACAATTCATAATGGACAGTTTCTTTTGAAAAGGGAAGGAATGAACATCCATTCAGAGCAAAGAAAAAGAAATTACGCTTCAAAACAGGAAGATGGAATATCAACTCGACACAGGCTCAGCCATGTGTATATAACACGAAAAAAAGTTAATTTGGGCTCCAGATAAGAGAGCAGTTTTCAACAGCAGTTTAAAAAAACAGAAGGAAACAAGTCATTTATTCAGTGTTCAAAACATGAACCAAATCTCCATTATTTGGACCACGCTGGCAGATTAGTTCCAATAAATCACCTCTGGGTGCCATAGACCACTTAATCGTGAGCTGCTATACCATGTAATGCAGCACTCAAACCCCATCATGCCCGCACATCGCTAGATAACTACGCGCTGTTAGTCAGACAAGGCTGAGGAGTATCTGTCAGCAGTGGACAACACAACGAGCAGGGGGCAAAAAAAATGTCACCGAAGCTCTTCTTGCATCAGACTTCTGAAGTACTGCAAAATGCCTTTTCTTCCTCAAAGCTCCAAAGGAGGCCTCCAGGGCAGAACAAGACGATGGTCAAACATTCAAGTGAAACATGAAAATTTAACTTGAAGAAACAGGACAGTTTGATAAACATGAGATTCATTCTTTAACAGAAAAAGCCAATGCTGTTCTGTATGCTGCTTATACTGAGTGTACTCAAAACCACTCAGCTCAGAAGCAGAAGCCATATGGTTATGGTTACTAATTTGGCCTGAAACCTACGGTAAACCTAATTAAAAGGGACAGGGTACAACAGTTTATATCACCGCAATTCTGGAAACATACCACTTCAACTAAGAGAAGAGAGAAACCTGCATCTGCCTGCAAGTAACTGTAGTGGCACAAACCCATTCTTGTAATAATTGTTAGACAAAAATCTTGCCCTCTTTGTTGCTACAGAAAGGCAGAGACACACACACACCCGCCTCCCACCCCCCATTAATCCTAATCTACTCAAAGTGTATCAACCTACTAACAAGAAAGCCTTACAAAATTGCAACAGCAATGAAATTCCAGAGGTCATATGGTTGGGGTACATGTGCATGCACACCCACAGAAGCGTTTCCATTTGGATCAGTAAAGCATATTTCAAAGAAATCTCCCCAAATGTCCTCAGTTAATACACTCTGGTTTGCCACCACCGAGTCTCCGAGTGTGCTTACCTGATTCCTTTCCAATGAAACTAAACTTGGAGATGATCTTTCAGCAAGCACCTACCTCACGCCAGCTGTTCCTGGGCACTCCCTAAAGCTGTTCAGAATAAAGCTAATTCAAAGTAAAAATCTCTAGACGTGTATAATGGGGACACTGGGCTCTCAACACCAACTGCACCAAGATGTGCTCGCGTTGCATCGCACGATTATCTAAAGCACATAAAGTCACAGACAGAGCTGAGTGAACCGACCACGCTCATACAGTACATGGGAGCTGTGAAGACAATTTTGCATATTGATTTGCATATAAATTAAGCTGCCACTGGGAAATGAAACTGGTATATTTTAATCTCTTTGAACGTTTTTTCCTGTTTTAGAGGTTTCTACAGGACTGAGGCCTTGTGCAATGTAACATTTACCCTGCGCAGTTATCCTGCGTTACCCAGTTACTAAAACACTGAGTTAATTACTAGGAACTATGTAATTCATGGGGGGAAGAGGGGAATGCAAAGATGCAAGAGAGAACCCGTTTTCAAAAATGTTTTAATGTGTCTTTGCTTTTTACCTAAGAGTAAATACCAGTAGGAGATTGAAGTATAAAACACAAAGCTTCCACTGTGACATTAGACATTTTCCATTCAACTGGATTTCTCTACTTACTGAATTGTGTAAGTACAGACACAGGGAGGATTTCCATGCTTATTTTTCGTTTGTTCCTCTTGCCTCTCTGAGGACACACAGCCTGTTACCCTCACGTTGCACTTCGCATCCCTACCTTTCTCAGCAGAAAGCTAGGGCTCAACTGGTAACACCTTTCTTGACGTTGCAAAGGAAAAGGAACGCACTTGCAGTAACGCTACCAGCACAGTTCTACTGAACAGTCACCCACGGGGCACAGAGGAGGAAGCAGTTTTGCCAAGCGGAAGGATCTCAGCTCAGCATTTATCAGAACACACCCTTCTTCACCACGGTTTAACATGAAGGAGTGGGAAGAAAATAATTTTGATCAGCATCAAACCATTTTCTTGAAGCTAACTGATCAACTCCAGGCATTCGCTTTCACTCTTGAGATGGCTTCAAAGTGTTACGTTCCCAACTCAACTCAGTAAAATTACAAGGGGCTACTTCATTCTTCAAATTAGGTGACTAATCTAAAAACCTGACAGTCCTGATTAGTATCCTGTTTACTAACTTAAAAATTAAGAATTGGTTTTGGTCTATATACAATAATAAGAAAAGAAAAAAAAAAACAACCCTAAACGGTAAGCACTGGGGAGCCAGTATTAAATAAATATGCTTACCCAAGCTCTTGAGTTTGCAAAGGGTAAGGCAAATAATGGTATCAATATGAAGCTTTGGTTTTTAACAAATCTACTATTTAAGAAACAGATTTATTCTGACCTTTTATCATCTTTTACCTTTTTTTTTAAATTCATTTTTATTCCAGCAATATGAAAGCTGCTTAAAACATACAGGCTGTTTACAATCGGTTAGCACTTAGAACAACTCATCTCTTGTGCAACATTCCAACAAATAGTTTTCGAACAAAAAAACCCACAAAACCCACTTCAGTTCAGGACTGGGCAGACCATCTGCCAGAAGCACCAACCAGTAAATGAAAGGAATGTACTGCAGAAGCAGCAACATGCTGTCACAGGTTGTCAGATCTGACCACCACTGTTTGTCAAAGCGCTGATGAAACAGACTGCTGGCTTAGTGCTAAACCGATACAAGCCAGAGATCTCACAGAATATTTTGATTGTCAAAATTCAGCTCAACTCCTCAACAGAGTCAAAATAGCAGATGTGAACGAATCATCTTTTCTATTTAAAAAAAAAAAAAAAAGGGCAATTTTGACATCCTAAATCAGGATGCAAACAGCAGCTCAATGTGTGCAGTATCAGCAGTTTTCCTATCACTGACAAAGAGCTTTGTTATAACTCTTCGTTCTTTTGGTAGGACACTTTTCCTAAAGGTTATACAAGATAAAAGACAAACAGTTCTTTTTAAAATTATTCCTGACCAGTCTGCTCTGATCCTACCATTAAATAAATGTTTGGAGAGGGCTACGACTGATAGAGCAACACTTTTATAGACTTATGCTTCCAATGCTGCTTTTCCAAGACTATTTACTTAAAATAAGCTACGGAAAAATGATTAACCCAAGCTGCCAGAGGTTGTGCACTTAAGATAGATTAATCTTTACGTATGTGAAATCTAAAAAAAACCCCACAATTAAAATCTTTAAAAATATAAGCCGGGGTAATGCAGACTCGTGTGCAGGCAAGCAAAAAATAAATGTTACTTGCAGGATGTCTTTGATAAACATCTACTGTAAAGTATAATACAAGCTAAGTGGAAAACTACAGATCAGAGCACAGCCTAGTTTCTTTCCCCTCCCACGCACACGTCATTGTCATATTAGCCGTAAGATTACTCAGTCAAACCAGGAGCCATGCCTGGGTTCATACTTCTTCAATTTCAAAACACTTTTAAAGATCAGGTACAAGTATTTCATCTTGGAATTCATGTAAACTTAGACACAGCATTTGTTTCAGGCTGATATTTATAGCTTCTTCCAGTCAGCGTGAAGCACCAGTGGAAAAAGCTCACACCAACCTGTAAAGGATCTCACAGGTTATACCCTTAAACTCGTGTTACAGCAAATCCTATCAGCAACAACAGGATCACACGTAAGCTTTAGTTTCAAGGACTGACAGTTTCTCAGCACCTAAAATTTGCAACAGGAAAATGGCAACTCAATGAAAACAACCTACCCGTGGAAAAAAACCTGCCTACAGGGCAAGAAATACGTAATTAAATAATGAAGTATGGACCAGTTGCAGATGAAACTGAGGTCACACAGAAGAAAAAAAGTTGGTTTGTTTTGTTGGGTTTTTTTGCTGGTTCAGCAGTCGATAACTGGAAATTAGTGCTCTTTACACAGTAGTAATTAAACACGTCCTTTCAACTGATCCCTCCAAAAACCACATTTCGAAATCCTGCACACATTTCTGTAGCTTGTTGGACACAAAACACAGCAGTTATTCCTAAAAGTTAATAAAACATGAAAAGCGATAAGCAGTTACGAGGTGATGGCTGGATCAAGTTTTTAACTCTGCTACAGAGTTCAGCAGCAGTCTGTTGGCTAAGCCATGTCTGAATTCAGCAATGATTTCATTCATGTATTCAACACTACTGTCAGGACTAACTCTATTAATGTCACTTGATCAAAGTAATGCATGTAATCCTGCTAACGCCGCCTGTGTTTAGTGAGCATTTCTCAGTTGCAATGTTGACTTAACCAGGTTAAGACGACTTAATCTCTCTTCTTTGGTTCCCTCCACTGAGTGCATACAATTGTTTACAGCCTCCCAGTGAACCCAGACTGAGATTTATGTTAAATGTTTCCTTTTAGTGGGTTGGTTTTTTTAAAAGACAGATGGGTTCCTCCATTTAGCTCAATATACAGCCTTGGGAAACTGAAGGAGCAAGAAAAGAGGAGCGAGCAGGTGGAGCAAAAGGAGAGCAAAGGCAGCTTCACCAGATCCTTCTGTCAGTACTTTATGTCTTTTTCAGGCAAAACCAGTCCTTGCATGAGGTTGGGTTTTGTTGGGGGTTTGCTGGTGGGTTTTNGGCAAAACCAGTCCTTGCATGAGGTTGGGTTTTGTTGGGGGTTTGCTTGTGTTTTTTTGGTTGTTGTTGCTGGTTTTTAATGCATAATGTAAGAAGATCTCGGCTTTTCCTCACAAATGCATTCCACACTAGTGGAATAGCCTTCAAGCAACGCCACTCTTAAAAACAAGGGAAGTGCTTTGCACGGTAAACTCTGTGCTCCAGTATTTGAGCGAGTGGCACAAATGAAACACTATAATAATCAAGTTAGTGGCCAAGAGGCTTTCCCATACCTTTTCCTCTACCACCCGATGTGTGCGGGACAAGAGGAAAAAAGCCCAACACACTGATGTGATGTTCCTCTTCCCATTCACTGTGCACATGTGGAGAAGTTGTAGTATAGGGAGTCACAAAACAGACAGGTTTTCTAGAGCTAAGACCTCAACAAACGAGTTTAGAGAAACTTCTCCAGGCATCACAAGACAAGAGAACAAGAAAAAAAAATATTTAAACTAGTTTAAATTTTTTTAAACATTCCATTTTCATTGCAAAAGTGAGTAGTTAAGGGAAATGCACAAATTTTAACTGAAGTCAGAAGTCACTAAGCAATGGACTAGCATTCAGGCTAGTTTTGAGTTTGAACAATAGTCCACGAAATCACCAATGTGGACTGTCCATCCAGTCAGTACTTTCTTCCTCATGTTACCAATCATAAAAAGTGTATGCTTTATCGTCTCAAGAAAATGTTGGTCTTTTATAGGTGCTAAATTGCATTCTGTCAATGCTAGCGTAGAAACTTTATGAAATATACTCAGTGCAAAAAACATCAACATCTAAGAAATTTCTTGTTTCTAAAGTTCACCTATTCTAGGGCACGGAAAAGAAAGTAATCCTGATACAGCACTCATCTAATACCTGGAAATTTCATGCCACATTGAGAAAACAGAGCGTGGAGACTGCTTCTGGGTTATGTCTAACTTGAAAGAATCAGTGCTTTTTCCTGTTATACCTCCTTTGTCCCACTTCACACAACACAGTTAAGTCTTCCCATATGTCTTAGCAGCACTGAAGAGCACTAACAGAAGAATTATAGTCTTCCCCCTCTCCCTGGCGCCTCAAGCTGAAAGGCTCTCATACCTTTTAATTACAATTTGCAACTCTATTTGCATTCTTACCTTAGAGTATTCAAAGGTAATCAGTATTCACCTTGTCTAGGTTGGCTTCCTATGGCCAGAGGCAGAACCAGGATCAGCAGAGAGTTGCAGGTCACTAGGATACATTTTGAGCTTAAGAGCAGAGGGCCATCCCAGATAATTTGCAGTTCAGAGGATCTGGTGGTCCTTAATGACATGCTGGACAACAGAAACACTGAACTGACAGTACAGATCTGGCACAAAATACCAGGCACAGTCATCAACTTCTAGGACTGATCAATCAAAAGACTAAGTTTGGGGATAGGCTAGTTCTCTTTATCTTACATTTATAAGTGGGGTTTTTTTTTCCCCAGGTTCCTATTTAGAGTCATACATAGTTTGTGTAAGACCACTGGACCTTGTTTCAGAGTATTCCTGCAAAAAACCTGATTCTCCTCACCTGCTGATTCTAGCCAAATCTGTGGTGAGAGGGGCAAGACCAAGAAATCTGAGGAAATAATTTTTATGGTCTCTATTTTCAAGGCTTTATTCTGAGCAGATCTGGACCATAGCAACAAAAAAGTTCTTGTATACCTAACATTTTTTACATGATGATCGAGAATTAGTTCCATCTGCAGAAGGGGAACTAAGCTCAAACTAAGCAGGTGGGCACACTGCAGCCCCAGAGAGCTCCAAACTTACGTGCTAGAGCATGAGTTACTGAACCAGTTGAATTAAAATTGTAAACAGCTGCAAACAAACTTTTGCAGATGTTACTCATGTATGCTTCACACCCATAATTTGCAAGTCAAGTAATGCCAATATTTATGTACTGTAAGTACATAATTATGTTGCTACAGAACATAATATTCCCCCTGCAACTCAGGCTCAGGATAAAGAGATTTTTTTCACTTAAAAGCAGAATTCTGGTTAAGCCTTTACATACCTATCACCGTGTACATGCTACTGCAAATTTTATAGTCATTATTACGTGTGTGAATAGTCAGTGATTTCAGTGAGACTCCTTATGTTAAAACCAGTTTTTAGAAACACTGTTATTCACTAAGTCAATGTCTGTCATCTTTTATTACACATATGCTCGAAGTTTCAAGAACTGGACTTTACCATTAGAGTACAATGGTCAGCTTTCAAAAGCACAAACATGGCCCAGAGTCCCGCTGAGTACGGACTGGAAAAAATACTTCAGCTCTCTGGATCTCCTGAAGTTTAACAATATCACCTGTTACTTCCTGAGAAACAGAGCTGTTTGCTTTTCAGCTCAGTGGGATGCCAAGCTTCATACCTCTAACATGCCCATCTAGCAGAAAATAATTAATACTACATCTGCTAGTTTCTACAAGAAAAAAAAAATGGTGATGAGATAGAGAAGAATTTCAGAGATATATTTTTATTATTTTTTTTCAGATAATTTAGTTATGGTTAAATTAATACTTTTAGGGTTTTTTTCATTCCCAGAATGAAAATTCCCTTAAGATACAACTAGAAATAAGAATCTCTATCTATAGTTTAGCAGATAATTATAGTGTCTCTAATTACCATCAAAACAAGCTTTACAAGCTTTTTTAGTAACTCCATGTAGCAGCCATATGATTAGAGAACATTAAAGTTTAAAATCTAAATTGAAATTTCTGCTTCTAGCTGCATTATATCACTAAGGGGTCAAAACCACTGCTTAATTCTCACCTTTCCCACTTGAATTAAGTTTATTCCCATCTGAGAATTTTCTAGAGTTGAAACCATTTTCTCTCATACAGGATGATATTGCTGTAAGGTTTTTTCCACATAATTTCATTATATATACATTCAAAATTAATTAAAAGTTTTCCTATAAACCCTCAAGTATTTAAAGAATAAAAATTAAATCATAAACACATAAAGTGCTATTACAGAATAGCATTTGAAGCATAAAAATATTTAAACATTATAAAGATATTCCACATTTACCAGAACACCCACAGCTGTTTTATGCCACTTAAAAACACAGCAAAAAACATACCATTAAATTTACATACCCCGTACTTCCGTTGCTCTATCTACTGTAACACGTTCACTGACAGGAAGCTGATTTTTTAAAAAAAATAGTTATTTAATCAGCAGAAGCTGAGGAACTCTATCTTCAAGAAATACTATTTCAGTTCTGATAAGACCCTTCTCACTTATCGATAGCCCAAGGTCAAACTCTAGAGGCAGGAGTTGGCAGCCAAGAGCTCCCCATTCTGCCCAAAGTCACAAAGCAACAAGAAGTGATACTTCTTTTCCAAAGGGCATCGCAACTGACACTACTTATTGGTCATGTGTTCCTCCCAAATGAAAATGTTCCCTTGCCTGTTTTGAGAAATGAAACAAATTTGTCCTCCTTCCTCCACCCACAAATCCACATTCTTAAATGGAAAATGATTACATATCAACACAGCTGGGGAGAAAATAAATCTTCTGGTTCTGGAAGACTAAAAAAACCCTTAAAAATTACTTCAAGTGAAACTATCACATAACACAAGTAATTAGCTACCTTTTTTTTTTAGAATGAGATTTAATTATTAGAATTCATTAGGGAAAATAAAAATAATTTTCAAAAAATAATTCTTAGAAATATGAGGCTGCTGAACATGTACAAAAGAGAGTTTCTATTATAACATGCAACTACCAGGTCTTGCAAAACTTAGGGAACTCAAAGGGAAAGGAGAAATGCACCTGCATTTCCCTCTCCGGTTCCCTCTTTCTCTTGTTATACCAGTTCTAGTCTGCAACAATGGTGAGATGGCTACTCCCTTCACCAGACTATGGGAATGTGCTACACAAAAAACATATGAAAAGGCCTTAAGCATTAGAAATGGCTATCTTGGACAATCAAGTCAAAAAAGCATTTAATGGAGATTACATGGATCCCACTATTGCAAACCACCTAATAGCTAAACAGTTTTTGCTGTATGCACATTTTTAAAAGCCTCAAAATACTGAGTAACCCATACCAACAGGTAAGATAAACCACACGTAGCATCAACAAAATGAGTACGCTCCATTCCCAGTATGAAAGGGTAAAGTCATACTGAATACTACATAGTTTGGGTATATAGGGGGCTTACTTTTTTTTCACTAAAAGAAAATCTCACTTTTCCACGTGGTATAAAGGTACTTGTGCTTACAAAGACCATACCAATGTCAAATTTGAAGCTTTCAGAAAGGTTCAATCCTATAATGTGATAGATCTTTCTTGGGAGAGTGAAGAAAGAAGAGAGACAAAATTAAAAACCAACCCACATAGCATTTAATGGTGCTTTGCTTTAACAATCATCTAGAAGGGAATGCATCGAGGCTGCACGTTACCATCGTACAACCCCAGACCTGCAACTGAAAAGTAAAATTCCCAATAATCAATACAACAATTTTGCACTTGAAGGTTTTACTTTTCCAGACATAACCTTAAAAAACAACAAAGTATCTCAAGTGCAGATAAAATCTGAGACAAAAACCCTGTTACATTTATAGGAAGAAACATTTTAATTAACACTTCAGAATTGATAAGACCTTTGTCTTGGTCTCAGTATTATTACTCACCCGCTTTGGCCCACTAAAAATCTTTCTGGTGTTTTCCTTAGATTTATCACCTTGTTTATTTGTGGATTTCTTATTGCCTTCAGGCACACCAGATGCATCCTCTGAAAACTCCAGAAGATCTGTAGAAGGTAAATATAGACATGAAACAACCATACTGAAAAGCTGTTGAACTGCTAGAGCATATCTTGCATCTGACATTTCCACATGTATAGCTTCTGAAGCTATATATAGATATAAATATATATCTATATATTAAACAACCTTCATCAGAAAAACCAGCTTTAAAAAGGCAAACCCAGACCCGGATGGAGCTCGGGTTTACTGACTGGACTGTCATAACACATAGAAGGTACATTACAAGGTACAGGGTCACAATTATTACAGAACCTCTTGCCCATTGTGTAAGCTTCAAGTTGTTATTTCCCATTTTGGACTCGTGAATCCCTGGTCACCTTTTATACGTGCTTACTTATGGCTTACTGTGACACGTCGGAGCAGCAGATGAATTCAACATTAGATAGGGCTCTTCAGAAGTGTGAGATTAAGAGATTTAGAAGAAGAATACTTCCTACTTCAATTACAGGACCAAAGAATTGATCCTACTTCCCTTCTCATGAAGGCAGCCTGTTTATATTTGCTTATTCTGCTATAAACAGTATTAAAAAAAAAAAAAATATATGGTCATCAGCTCAGAAAGGAGCCAGCTAGAAGGAGTGACTGAAATGGCCTTTCAATGTATTCAGTACTTGCCTTACCGGTAGTTCCAGAACTCAGTTTTGGACTGTAAAACTGTAATTCAGTGATCTAATTAAATTCTTGTCCTATTTTTTTTTTTTCTTTAAATTTATGTTGTGTTTGAGGCATTATCCCTTGGAGATCAGCTTACATTCTTACACTTGGCACAAACCAGAAGTTACCATAAATTTCAAGATGGAAATAAAGACAGGCACAGATAAGCACTGTTTCATCTGATAAACAGTTTAAAAACCCGATCTATTCCAGAGAAGCTGCTGCTATTTGGAAACTGTGCTGCAAAAAATGCAAGCAGGTCGGATCGGTTACTCTAATCCCAAGAGCACTCACACCCAGTAAACAAGCACCTGGGTAAGGAGGAAATCAAAAGCAAATCAGGCAAGCAAATTTCTAACGGCACTTGCAAGGACACAAAACTTATCTAGTCTGGGGGATATAAGTACTTTTAAAATAAGGCTCAAAAGGTTCTTCAGTTGCAGTAAATGTCAATGAGCTTGGCAGCACCAGGGCAGGCAGGATGCCCACTGCACGGCACCTACTGGAACCAGTCTCTTGCACCCCAGCCCACTGGTTTGCAGTTTAGTTGTACGATGTCAGCACAAGACCTTAAGGATGCAACATGAACAATCCCTCTGAAAATAACCGACTGTAGAAGATGTTTTGATAAAATTAGTCTAACAGAGAAAAAAATATTATTTTCACTAATTTCAAATTTCCAATTTTCACTAATCCAAATAAAGCAGAACTACTTCCAGATCTATATATAAGTCAACTCAGGTCTTTGCTGGAACTTACCAATTAAAGGAGTCAAATCAAATTGCTTTGATACACATCGTTATAAATCCTGAATACTTCTGAAGAAGCCAGGCCCTGAATGCAATTCCTGAAGGAAGTCAAACCAACAGAACTGGACCCTCCTATTGTAGATTAAAAGCTAAAAAGTAACTCACTTGACTACAGTAATTACAAACATGAGGTCACTCCAGAACTGCAAGATGTGTTTTCACCCACCAAACCACCACAGTGGTGCCTTGTGCTAAGACTTGGAGCCGGTACAGTAGTTAATAATCATTAATAGTGTTCCATATCAACTAAGCCAGATTTTTAAATCATCTAAGTTTCTTTGTTTGAGCACTACATCTATGTGATCCTGAACTATCCCATTTTAATTAGGTAATTTTAAATTCAAAGAAACTTCTTGATAAAAACGTCTCAGCTCTCACAATAGGATAATTTTGCATTGTTTGATGTTGCTGCCATATCAAACATTTTTAGGATTAGTTTCGTAAGATTATCTGGAATGTTTTCATTTGAGCAATGCTCTTCGGGGCCTTCTAGGTATCGTAAAAGCACTCTGCATCAGTATCTTACCAGATTTTCAAATCTGAACTAAATAGGATGCAGTGGAAGTCTTTTGTTACTATTAACTGAGCCAGGCAGAGCCGGGAGCGGTTTGGTGAGCAGTGACACTAATGAAGCTTGTTTTCCACTGGCTCTCTCTCATATGGATGTTTTTTCCCCCGTTCACAGGAAAAACGAGAGTGACCTTTTCCTCAATATGGGAGCGTGTAAAGCCTCTTCTCCTCTATCCAACCATTTTCAAGACATTTTTAATCTTCAAGATAATTTGCCTGTCTCAGCTAAAATTGTGAAGATGTTCAAAGACCAACTAAAAGGCAACACTACAGTGAATTTCCTGGGGAAAAACAACCCAGTTTTGTTTTAGTGCCTGAGGATAATTCTGCAGAAGATTTTGAAGTCCAAACAGGACTCTGCCTTTGAGGACTCTGATGTACTCTTAACTGGCTAAAAATATTTACCCAATTAAGGTGATTCAGTTTTTGATGAGATGCAAAGGAAGAAAAAAAATAGGGCAAGTTTGCTCATCAGAAATGAACTAGTGCTAGATGCTGATATACAAAAGCTATTATATTATACAAAAAGATTATAGGAATCTCACCTTGATCATTGAAATGAAAATGAATGCATGACACAAAGGTTAAATTGTGTATTACAACTGCTCTACAAAGCAAAAGGCTAATCCGCAATACTTACACTACAATACCAGGATAACTGCTACTATCATTTACATCAAGAATACTATAGCTCATCATTACTATACTGCTTATGAGATATATATAGTGAAGAAGGAGGTGAACCAAATAAAAATATGGATGTTAGAGAGGACAGATCTTCATACCTTCCTTTAGCAGAAGGTTTCAGGGCAACTACTTTATCCTCTTTATGTCAACCTACATAGAGATACAGAAATGCTTAATTTTAGTCAACTTTTTTTTTAATGCCTGTCATTCTCTGTAATAATTTTATTGTCATTGGCCAGAATGAAATGTAGTAAAAAAAGCATTAACATAGCCCTAGGTGTCCCAGCTGAACAGGTGGGAAATAAAGGATTCTGAGACTACAAGTCCAGAAGTTAAATATATTAGAAACCTTCATGACCACCAAACTACTGGCAACCATGGCAGGATCTTTAGAAAGAAACAAACTGAAGGTCCCTTCCAACCCCTACCATTCTGTGATTCTTTGTCCATTGATTAATATAGTCAAGTAATTAAGTAATTTTCCTCTGGTATTAAAAGTTTCTCTTTACTAGAGCCATCCCGTATTCTGGCTAGTGAAATGATACAGGTACAGTTTCAGATCTAGTGAAGTCTCATCAGTAGTTTCAGCCCCTGATATTCTGGCAGACTATGGCTGGGAGGCTCAGGAGGGAACAGGGCTTTTGCTTCACCGGGCTCTATACCGACTAACATGAGAGAGTTTTAGATTGCAAGGGCAAAAACCACGGCAACTTTAACTAGACCTTAAAGTTTAACTGAAAATCTCAGGCTCATAAAGCTATGAAGCAAGAAAAGTCTGCAAACAGCATCTAGGAATTTAAAAGCTGGAGCTTTTTTGGTTTTTTGTTTGTTTGTTTTTATTTGTTTGGCTGTTGTTGGGGTTTTCTTTAACCATTTCAGCAGGCAAGCCTATCATACAAGCCAGCAACAGAAAAGACACTTCAGTGAAAGCCAGTCTAACTAAAATGGAATGTACCCTGTATTTTTTCCTACAGTAACAATATTGTCCATCTAGTCCTTAGTGCTTCCTTAAATTTTATTTGCCAAAACATTTAAATATGTATTATTAAACTTAATTGCCCTCAACTGTGAGCTACTAGACGGGAAAGAGTGGTCCATTTCCAGTTCAGATAGAAAATCTTCACATGATATTTTATACTAAGATTCTAAAATGTGTCACAAAAATAGGCCTAGATGCCAGTAAGTAACCAAATCAGTATTACGGCAATAAGACTGTAACAGAAAACATCAAATCTCTTGAAAAACTGACCATCCCATATAACATTCTTTATGCACAGAACATCAAAATAAGTCTTAGGAATTTCTGGGGCTGGAGTTCAGAGAAGCAATCTGGCATCTCACCTGTCAGCCTGGCACAAGAACATTGGGTTTTTATCTATGGATTTAGCGGAGGCCCTGAGAGGTACCTCTTACCTGAGAAGTGCATTAAGAAACTAACAAAACACAAGTTTACATCTACTTGTGCCACAGCAATCTCTTAGGAAAGCATTTCAGAGAAATAATCTGCGATACCTCTGAGTATAATGGCCTCCTTGGTAAATGTAGCGCTGAATGCAAACTGTAGATATTTTGAGACTCCAGAGGACAGCAGCTGAAAGGATTACTTGATGGGTCAGCATTTCAGCTGCATTAACTGTACAAGCCATTTTTTCCCTTTGGAATAAATGGCTGAACAAAGACTCGTCAGAGAAGGGGACTCAGATGGAGTATTTCATAAGCGGCCCTTTAAGTTAAATCCATTTTCCAACGAGGCTGGAATGCAAGTGTCTCACCATGATTAAATTTTATGAAAACAAATCAAGGGGTTTTTTTGTTTGAAAACACAATCTTCCCATACAACATCAGTATCAATTTGACCTTTTCAGAATTTACAGAGAAACTTAGCAGTTACACGTACCTTTGATTAAAAGGCTTACAGACAATTCTGGTTTTAGAAACCACTATAATTAGAACAGAGAAAAGAACATTTTTTATGAAATCTTATTTCTGGATTGTATTAGCAAAAGCTATTTGTAGGAAAAACCAGCTTCTCCAAAATTTACAAGGCTAGACTTGAGTCCTCCCTTCGTCTCATCACAATGAAACACATCTTGCCAAAGTCTTAAAAACATAACAATTTCAGTGAATGAATAAAAACTTCTCATGCTTCATGCTCAAAAAAAAGACTAAAAAGTTCCCTATAACAGCAGCAGTGTTTTGAAATACTTATTCCAACATGCATGATTCCTTGGCATTAGGCTTTTCCAAAAAGAAACCTTTCACCAAACTTATTTCTTTTCTTCTTCACCAACACACCTCAACCTTGACCAAAGTCATTACCTGGGACCCAGCTGACCACCAAGCAAGTCTAATTTTTTAAAGGCACACAAACACCAGAACTTGCTCAGCAAATTCTGTGTGAACAGTTTTACTCGTACATATACGTGTGTGTGTGTGTATACACATACATGTACCACCTATGCAGAAGATGGAGATATCTGAAAATTGGAAGCAAAAGCAGAAATAGTTCAATATGCAGAGGCACACCCAAAGCCAGTCACCCCACTGGCACTTCATCTGTCCCCACAGCCTTTCCCTCAAGCTGTGCATTGCCAGATAACATGGAACTTGAGAAAGGTCCAAAGTGTTTACAAACGTGTGCAAAAGTACAAAAAGAAAAAAGATATTTCACATCTCTAAGAGCTACTGAAATTCCTGCAATCAGGTCTGTAATTCAGGTTGATGTGGAGCTTCTGTGGGAAGATACGTGCCTTCCAGGTATAGGTACTGTAAGCTCCAGTTTTGGTGTAACACACCAAAAGGGTAAGAATCTTGGCTCAAAAAGAAAAAAAACCTCTTCCCCTGGCAAAAGATGAAGGGTATAAAACATACTTCAAGACAGCTATGAGACACCAGGCAGGACCATAGCAGAAATAAGCAAATTTAACTTTTACATTTCCATATCCATTAAAAAAAACTTCTAGGTATGCTGCAAAAAGAACAAGATACAAAAGTCAACTAAATTTAAATGTTAAGTATGCATTCCAGAAGAGTTCTGCTTACCTGCATTAGTACTGAGCTGGCTATCCTGGGAACAGTTTTCGTTGCTCTCAGAGGTTGACTGTAGAGAAGAAGATGGTGCAGTTCTACTTCGTTTTTTGTTAGCTTTCCTTTCTGCTACCTGCCACTCTTCATCTTCATCCTCGCTTTCACTCAAGTCATCAAACCCAAAGTACTTGATTTTATAATTGGAACTCCCAGAACTTCTAGAGGCGCCTTCATCTCCCCCTCCCTCATCCTGATCATCAAACCCAAAAAACTCTAATTTGACATCCTTTTTGGATTTGGTATTGCTTGGTCGAAACCTGGTTGTAGTTTTAGTAGTAGCAATGTCTGCTTTTTTTCTTAAACGTCCAGCTTCTCCCAAGTCAGTAGGGGCCGCTGTGGTAAATTCATCGATGCGTTCCATGGTATCCTGTATAGTAACATTACAAACTGACAAGCAAGATGGATGTAGAACAGTGTAGTCTCTAGTCCGTCCAACAGTCCCTCTAAAACTGGTCCCGCTACTTAAAGAAACTTTTCTTGCTGGGTTCAGACCATCATTATTTGACTCATTGTTTGCTTTGGATAAAGACTGACTAGTGCCATCCATTAGCTTGTCAAAATTTGTTGCCCCCTGCGATTTTGATTTGTTGGATCTACAATATGTCCTACAATTGCTTGGCCTAGGAATAGTTTGCACAAGTTCTTCACTAATGGCTTCCTTTGGATTTTCAGCATCTTCTTTATCACACTCCTCATCCTTGCTCTTCATCTCTGAGAGATGTTCGTTGTCAAAATCTAATATATACTCTCCAGTTCTGGTGTCTTCAGTTTCATCCTCCCATTCATACAAGTGAGTTCTTAATGGCCCCTTCGTCTGAGATGTTTCTGATGGAGAGTCTGCTGGTTTTCCGATGTGGGAGTCCCAAGAATCAGGCACGACCTTGGCTTCAATGTTGTATCCTGAAGTGTCTGTAGTTTCAGCATTAGTTTTGTTACTGTCTTCAGCATTCTCATAGATGAAATGACTGTTCTTCTCATTATCTTGATTCAAATTCTGTATTTTATCTGCAAGAAAAGATAAATATATTACTAAAAACATTAGGAAAAAAAAATCATCCTTGCAGCAACTTTGAGAATTCATAATTGAACACTGACCATTTACTGTTATATGACAAAAACCGTTAGAGATCCTTATCCTCCTGGTTGATACTTTTTACGCCTTCCAGTTTAAAATTTTTGCTGTAATAAAACTCTCTCACCATTTCTAGCAAAAATATACACTAAATTGAAATAAGCGTCACTTTGACACCATGTGCATCATGAAAAAACAATAGTAAACTCTAAATACAGCCACTTATTTTGTCTATACAACCTACACAGAAACAGAGAAGTCTGCAGAGAAATTTCTAGTGAAGTCAATCACCATTCAATGTTTCACACACAAGTGACTTACAGTGAATAAAGAGTGATTATAAAGCATTTTCTAATTATCTAAGAAAAATTTTCCTTCCTGTACATAGGTTATAAGACTATTGTATTTTATTCTTATGTAAACATACCCCTCCAATCCTTTTTTACATCAAGCAACTACACTAGTGTTTTAAACGAAAATTTTGCAATATAGATTTTAGTGTCTGATTTACTTCAGATCCCCTACTTCAAGTATTTTGCTTTGGCACAAAACTTGAACAGGTAATATCATTGGAAACAAAAAACATGTACAAATCAATGAATTAGCTAAGTTTGCATATATTCATTTTTTGTATTACAAGATGCATTATAATGACCAGTCAGGAAATGGACAGGTTATAGCTGCTCCTGCAGATGTTCTTGGTCAAAGAACTGGATAGTAGTAAGGAAAGAGTAGAAATGAAAATCAGCATATGCCACAATGTAGCGATTAAGTTTAGTAAATTTCCTGAAAATTATCCTGTAATTCACTACCTAACACAGTAACCGAAGAGCTACTAAAACCAGCGAAAGTAATCCACTAACATTTCTGTATTGAAAATGCTATTCCCTGTTACAAATTATGAATGTACCCTGAACAGATCAGCACACAACTTCAGCAACTGTTATTTTCCTGCTTCAGATTAAAATGGTTGGACTTCCAGAAAAAAATACAGAAAAGACAATTGTCATCACCATTTTAAATTAAATCACATCTGAAATGCAGGTTTTTACAATGAAATTCTACAGTTCTGAAGAGCAGTGGCTGCAAAAATTTCCCTTCTGCACTCCATAGCCACAGCTGCAGCTTATGCTGCCAAAGAGAACAAATTCCACTGCAAGAAATCATTTTTTGTAAGATTTGTTTCCAGCCGACCAGCATCCACACGGTAGTAACGCCAGGAGAGAGGGTACCAAGTCTTCCACCTGTTGTCCTCTACACTGGTAGGGAAACCATTCCCTTTGGTTCCCCTGAACACCAGCAAAACCTCAGAGGATTTAGTAGCAGAGTATCATTTAGGCTGCATCTGCACCTACCATCCTCTGTTGTTCCACCTCACACACACACACACACAGAGAAACACAAGTGTGTTATTTCCTGGAAACAAGATGAGCAGAAATTTCTTTGAACTTTCAGACACGGTACAACCAAACAGAGGAACCAAGGTGTCTACCGTTACTATCAGCACTCGCTGTGCTGGCTGCCTGGGCCAGGGGAAGGAAGATAAGAAGTCTGACTAGAATGCAGAGGACCCTGACGCATGGAAGAGTAGCACACAATGAGATAAACTGGTGAAACAGAAGCAACCAGGACAGGGACAAGTTAAAAAAAAAATATCCTAGAAGAGAACATGCTTAGAAGATAGAGGCGCAGAATGCTACAGCAATAAAAGAGGCTCCACTGGCAGAATGCAACCCCTAAGGTTCAAATTTGTTACGTAGCAAATGCTTCCTGAACTCAATAGAATCATAGAATGGTTCGGGTTAGAAGAGACCTTAAAGATCAGCAAGTTCCAAGTTTTTTAGCACTACTCCTGACTGCATTAAACTCCATCAGCTACCAGTTACCCAAGTGGCACAGACGTCTCACAGCATTGCCCAAAAGGCTTCAACCTTCCGGATGAGGAAAGCGAACGTCGGTTCTCTTCCAGAGACTTCTGTTTATTTCTTTTCAAATTAAACCAGCATCATCTAAATGTCATCCTTGCACATACGGTTTATAAAAGAAATCTAAGGTGCAAACAGAAGATTCTAGTAAAACAAATGAGTACCAAGTCAAGCTTTGCAGGGAATTGGTTTAAATCCTAGCTGAAATTCTTCAGGCAGACAGGACAATTAATATCTCATGAACTGAATCTAAGTTTTCTGGGAGTCCAGCTGAGGTCTGTCATAGAAGTTTAAATACTCAGCTAGAAATAAAAAAAAACTCATCATAGAATATATTAAATGCAAAACTAAATTCAATTTGTACCCCCAAGCAGAAAAGATGATCAGCATATCAAACCTGGAAAACAGATCGAAGAGGCCCAAGATACATAAAAATATATATAGCTCATACACATCAGTGGCATTAACAGAAAATTAATGGGAAAATTACCAAGGAAGCTGTCTCTGAAGAAACATTAATGAAGTATTCTGAAAAAGGTTCGGTGGGGGTTGGTTTTTTGATGTTTGGTTGGGGTTTTGTTTGTTTGGGGGGTGGTGGTGGTGGTTTTGTTTTACACTTTGCTATGAGCACATCACAAAAACAATGACTACACTCTAACACATAATTTTCACATATGTTCTCGTAAAACTCTAGATTTTAATATGCAAAAAGCAAAGATATTCAGGACGTGCATATTTAAGTCTTTTACTCAAGATGACTCCATCTAAAACGTGCTTCCTGAATTCTCCTGTTCATTCATCAGCTGGGAAGCAGTATTGAGCAGGTGAAACCACTTTACTTTTTCAGTCCCTGGTGAGGAAGTCACTCTGTCAGTAACCAAGACCTAAAGCCAGCATCTACTAGGCCTTTGTAGGAAAGATGATCCTCAGGACACACCAACCACAGCACTGTTTATTTTTTACGAAGTTTCTCTAACATGCATTAGAGATTTCACCAAATATATCGCTAAATTCACTCTTAATGAAAATACTAATTTTGATGATCTAGTTACATACATTGAAAAATTATTCTACAAATTGTTCTAGAATATTTTAGAATGTGCTAAAATTAGCCCGATACTCGAAGGACTCTGAGCGAGCAACACAGTCCCATGTAGTTGGTTGTGACCTATTAAGGGAACAAAACTTTCTATTCTCTTATTGCAGCAGCCTCATTTGGAGAAACTGAAGTGTCAGCTGAGAGATGCATCATGACAACAACAATCCTTCCTCCCATCTATTTTCTCCATTTTTCTCTCTGTGCTACACTGAGGTTGTTACATTTTTTTCTTCCCAGAATGGCTGTTACTGACATTTCCAATTTCACACTTTCCCAGAGCCTGCCTGCTCTTCTCCTCCTGCTTGCTCCCAACACTCCCAGTACAAACCTGAAGAAACTGAGCTAACTATTAATTCCTCAATGCCAGTCTCCACCACCAAAACTGCTCAGGTACTTCAAGGCATTGGTACACCTGCCTATGAGTAACGCCTGATCAGCCTGGGTTAAGGCAGCAGCACCACACATCTAGTCCTTCCAGCCTTGAATTCCTCCTTTCTCTTCATCTGTAAATGTGAGTAAAATCACTTTCTCCCATCAGCTCAGCCGACTAGTCAATAACAAATCCATCCCATCCCAATCAAACACTTTTACTGATGCTTGGTTTCCTACGTTTCCAATGAATGATCTCAAAAGCTAAACATTCATCATTAACAACTCCTTCTGTGCCCAGAGTAGGACAGCTGTTGCCTTTATACAAGCTATGTATTGTTTTAAGTACGTGCATAACCAACTTAAAATTCTGAGCTGTCTCTGAAGAGACTCCACGAGTATCAACAAAATGTTACATCTCATTTTTCACTCTCAGGTAGCAATTTAATACAGCATACGAAGTTACTCTTAAACAGCAAAAAAGTGGTAGTTGACCTTTAATGAAGCATTTTGTGTCCATCAGACACCAAAATTTTAAAACTACCCAGTACTTCAAAAGTCTTAGTAACTGCAGCAGGGAGGTTTTTCCATCTCCAGTAATAAGCAAGGCTGATGGAACATGTAACCAGTAAACTGTTTACTGTACACCAGGTAGAAAGTCTGACTTTAAAACTGGATCATCATAATGCATTAGTGGAAAACAAAGCAGTAAGAGAGGAATACCTCCTCAAAGGACACTCTGTCAACCCACTGCATTCATCTCATCAGTAGGTCAACAGTTGTCAGACTGAAGCTTCTACACCAGAAATTACGGCAAATCATTTGCTAATTGCCCAAAGGTGTACAGCACCAGCAATTCTGATAAATACAGTAATTTTTAAAATCAAAGTTATCTGTAGTAACTACTGCAGCAGAAACTAGGATGACTGTAGGAAACATAACATATAATTTTATTTACAGATACAGAAAGCACAGAGAATAATATGAGAAAATGAAGTAGTTTGGAATTATTAAATATTCTGTAGTTCAAAAGAGGCACATAATTTCTCCTCCCAATTTTCACCACAATTAGACTCTCTCAGGGCTCAAATACCAGAATAACTCTCACAAGTAATTTCAGATCAGCAACAACATATAACTATATAATCCATCAGAGAGTCTTTCCCCTCCCCCTGGTAGTAGCACAATATTCCTAAGAACCGTAACAATCTTCAGCAGTAATCATGATTTGTTTTCTGTTTAAATCTCTATAACTTAATTACCAGAGTATGAGAACCACTCTAAATGACTGGCAGGTCTAAATTAAACGTTAACTGATGAAGACAGACCCACACATTTATACATACCTCTTGATTTTATGCTCTAGTTTGTCACCAGCAAGATAGGGATGTCATAATTATTGCTGATGAATTAAAAAAAGAAGTGAAACTTCCACTCCTTCCCACCAAACACACTGAGATGCACACGACCAAACTTAACGAAGCTCTATTTAAGTGATTATGATAATTATTGTCCCAAGTAACCATTAGAATTACCATTAGAGACAAAAATTCAAGTTCACACAGTGCAAGATATTCAATTTATATAAGGTAATAGTTTATACCCCTCTAAATACAATATGAAAGCAGTCAAACAATGGGAATGTAACTGAGTTCTCAAAAATCCCAATGCTTTTCCAATAACAAACCTGTGCTTTTTCAGTAATAAACCTTTAAACATTAAAGAAATGTGCATCTAGACTTATTATATCATTTAGACTAGATGGATATAAAGAGAATATTCTGTTCATATCTTTTTAAGAAATACATATTTACTATAAGCACTCATTTACTAGATGGAACAAATACTATTCTATCTATCCAATAAAACAGAAAATACCTTGTGGCTACCATGAATAGCCAAAGTGGGATTATCTCTTGCCTTTTTGTTTTTAATATCATGTACAAAAGGAAGAATGCAATTCTAGACTTAATTATTTTAAGACTTTTCATGTAAAAAAAAAAAAAAAAAAGAAAATGCATTTCCTTTAGGTATAAGACACCTACATCCTTCAGTTGGACATCTCTGGTAATTTTGACATTAAGATGTCTCAGATTTCAACTTTATGTTTTCATCAAGTACCTATAACACACCTCATCCTTATTTTAAAAGGTTTTTCTTCTTAAGAAACTAATGTCTACCTGAAAATGTGATCCCAAATAGCCCTCAAACGCATTACTATTTCTTCATTGTACTATATGAGAAAAGGAAGGAATATCAATTCCCCACCCACAAAACATTTAGTTCAATCACAGTAATAATGAAAGACACCATATAATTACAGGCTTGTTGAGATGTGAAAAGTATAAAAAAATTGCATGGCTTTCAGAAACTGCCGAAGTGAAAAGAATAACTTTTTTTTAATTGTATGCCACCCATAAAGTGTTTTAAACTGAATGTGACAAAGAAAACAAGTTAAGTTACTAGTCGAAGATAGAAAGACAACTTCTAATATGCTTCTCACCTTCAATCTTTAGCTCTATATTGTCTCAAAGAACAAAAAAAAAGCAAAGGTCAAGAGTTTTTCCAGAGCAAAAGCCACACGAGACCAGTTAAGCAGGACCTCTGGTACTAATTCAAGCTGCCTTCTAGCACAGGCAGTGAAAATAAAAAGGGAACTCTAAGGAATCCTTTATTCACCCAGCTCAAAAAACTTCACTTCTGGATTGATGATGAAATAAGGAGTTGCTAGAAGTACCAATGAAGAGACCATATGGTAATTTATCTTCACAATTGGCTAAGTGACTCCAGTTACTTTATATTGTACACAAAAAGGCAAAGAAACATGGAGACAAATGCAGAAAGGTTTCAAAAATGCAAAAATATGATTAATTCTAAACCTGACCTTTGAGTGTCCCCCACTGCTTGGAGTGGTGTGGAACACATTCATTAGAAGTAATCACCTCTGATAATGACAAGTACACATAATGGGAAGTTACTGGTACAAGCAACAGAGAGCTGTGACAGCCACTGACCAACATCTTCTGTAAGTACAGGGCAGAAACAAGTGAGCATGATCCCAGGACCCAGAAATAAGCATCAAGAGACCAAGAGGAAGAGGCAAAAAGCAGCTGTATTACCTATAGCTGCAACAGGCCAGCAGAGTCCAGAGTGGCCAGGAAAAGATGCCTAGCATGAAAAAGAATCAAATGAGTAATTAACACAGTTTTCCTAGTAGTGATTTTGAAAGGAGACACAGGTAGAGAACACTAGAAACTACCTGAAAGTACCTGGGGAGAAGAAAGTAAGTGTCTGGAGGAAGACAGGAGTTAAGCAGTTGTATAAGTGGTCCCAGGAGTCTGAAGTGTTTTTTCCAGGATTTGTCATACATCTTGCCAGAGTTGCTCTGTATGGTCAAACTAGAGCTACTTATCTTTTTGCCTGGACAGCTTCACAGATTCCTCAGAGAATTTTTTAGACAGCTCAAACTGGTATTTTCTCATCCTGTCACTGATGACATACTAGAACATTTACAGTAAGGAAACTCCATTGATACAATTGGCTGATCACCAAGTGTTGCACTTTTAGCATTTGGGTACGCATTACAAGAACCATCCTTGTTCTCCACAATGGCATTTACCACTGCGTTAACTCAAACTTAGTCAAAACCTGCTCCAGGCAGGGCCTAAAAGCAGTGAGCAGGTTAATGCAGAAAGGGAAAGCCATAGAAACAATTCTTATCATTTCTCGCATTAAAAGTTTGACAGAGCCTTCTGGCTTGGGAACACTGAAGTTGGGAGAAAAGATAACACCCTCTCCATCAACTACCGAAGCTGTAAGAGTTAACAATTTCATACCCTGATACAGCATACACCAAGATGGCATCAAGATGGAATCCAAAACAAAGTGAAGGGAAAAAAATCCTTTAGGAAACCAAACACTCGTCTTGGCAAAAAAAATACAATAATCCAAATCAACCATCAATAAATGTTTCCTCCAGTCTAGTTCTCATTTCAATTTCATTTCCATTTAACTTACAAGACTAAGTTCCTTGGCTCTAAGTCTGAAGGCATCATTTTCAGCTCCATAAAAATCAAATCATCATTAACAGTCTAACACTAATTGCCTAAAGTAAAACATTATATGCTTTTGTTAACAATTCACTGATAGAGCGGCAAAACCTTATTTGCTATTTTTAAGTTACTTTTAAGAGCATTGGGACCCAGCTACAACTGCATTCTCCTTACCAGCAGGCAGAGGAGAGGGAGGTAAGGGAACAGATAAATCAATTCAACTCACTTTTTCACGACACTTGAAATAGCTTGGTATCTTTGAAACCTCTCCTTACCACTTAAAGCTTGATCAAAACTGGTTAACAAGTAAAAATGTCGTTAGGAAATCGAAGGGGGAAAAAAGGACGGTCAACATTAACCTTGGTAAACACTAAGAATATGTGCTATGATGTCAAATATAGTCACATAGGCAAAATAAATGCTTATTTCTTCTACACTCACGGAAGAGTATTAAATGTTAGCCCTACTAAATTGAACTCCAGGTTAGTTTTCTCTTATTTCTAGCAATTCTTGATGAATGCTAACCAAAGTATTCTCCAAGCTACAAAAAAAGACATATTGTCTTTTATAGCTTTTGTAGCATGAAACCTTATGCTCCTTTATTGCTGTGTAACTAGCTGTAGAAGCCTTCATTTTAATACCAAAACCAGCCTGTTTGAATTATTATACACAGGAAACAAATCTGCACACTAAAACTAGATTTCTTTTAGTATTAGCCACACAAATGCACAGAATTCATTGCAAATCTAGAGATAATACTAGTCAGAGGCAATTAAATCTTTAAAAAAGGCAGGTGGCATGATGCCAACTTTATAACCCTCTATTTCTTTTCAAATAGACACCCGACCACGAAGACAGACATAAAAGCAAGAGACTAAAACATCAAGGAAAAGAAGGCAGTAAGATTTAAAAAAAAATAAAAATACGTGTATCCAGAGCCTTCAGATCCTTCCAGCTACTGAGAGCACAAATATTAAGAGGCTCATGAACAGACCACTGACACAGGATGTAGGAAACAGTTTGTTAAGCTCATTATGAGCTACAGCTCTGCCTGATGTTCCTGAACACTCGGAAACATTTATTACGGCTCCATTACACCATCACCAATGTTCCCAGCATAAAGCTACATCACTTTACAACTTGAAGCTGATGAAGCTAAAGGAAAAGACAAATCTTTACCAAGTGCTTAAATCACATTCCTCATTTCTGGGAGGACAGCCCAAATGAGACATACATGCAGTGTCTTCTCTGGTTTGGAGAGAAAACGAGCAATTGCAGAGAAGCCATGCTTTTCTCCAAGTAAGAAAACTAATTTCATTACAGTTTCTGTCTTCTACTCTACATTGGAAATGAAATGGTGTGGTTGGTAAAGAGAAAAGGTTACAGTCTCAACTCCTTTGATCCGTTTTCTGTCTATTATTGAACAGCTGAGAAACAGAAAAAAAGCTTATCAATATAAAATACACAATTCTAAGAAACAGGCAAAATTTACTTAGATCTGTCATTATCCATTGATACCCACAAGATCTCAAAAAGCAGTGCCTTTTAGCAGGCATAAACAGAAGATAAGAAGCCTAAGAGCCTCAGAAGATTACTCTCAAGACCAGTTTCATGGCTGACAATCACTAAAATAGCTAAAATTATAGAACAACCACATCCATAGTTAAAATTACAAATTCTTAAGTAATTCTGGTTCTTTACTCTCACTGAGTCAAAATGAGTTCCCAACCAGTCTGCATGCAGGTTGCATAGCTACTGCTTGCCTATTTGCAGATGTTTTAAGTGGTATCTCTTTTTGCAGAATTCCACAGAAACCCCTACAGTGATGAGATTTAATTTACTGCCATCACAGAACTATTTTCCTTAAGAAGAGTTTGCTTGTTTCCTTTCCAGCACCCTGAAAATCAAAATTCTAGGGCAATTTATATGAAAAGCTTGAATTTATTAAGACTATGTACAAAACAAGTTCTCAATCACATTACATCATTTCAGTTAGAGTAGCTATTCTTCCAAACACATAGCTTGTGAGACAGAATACACCTCTTCTTCTCTCAAATCACCTACATCCAGCCTTTCAGTTCGGTAATACAGTATTCAGCATCTCTAATAAACCACTATTTTTATACCACGAACCTAAGAGATTTTCACATTTTCAGAACATCAACTGTTCTGCTGCTGCTGTTGGCAAACACCATATCATGCTGTGGCTCCAACCTGTGAAAGGCTGAACCCTCACCCCCACATTACTCCTTCTCACCCTACATCCTTGTTTAAGCTGCAAGAAGTAATTCCTTGCAGATTTTTTTCCACTGGGAAAACATGCTACCAGCAGTTGTTCTAAAAGGTTATCTTGCACTGGTGCAAAAATGGTACCTCCTGTTAGCCAATGTACAGTTTTTAAAAAATAATCCTTGTATTTCAATGGAAACAGAAGCCTTCCACAGGGATGCAGGCTGAATGACCACCTTCCTTCTTGCACAGAAAATACTCGCAGAGCTAATCACTTGCCTTTATCTCAGGCACAATTTTCAATGGTATGGAAAGATGTTCTCTTCTGAAGTAACAATCTAGTTTTTCCCCTCTTCTTCTACTTCTTCAGCTAGCAGTCATTGGATATTCTGTCTGATTTTTCATCAGATCACTGCTCTTTCATTGTATCTTAAGTCACTGCCTATCTCAGTACCACCTTCATTCCAATCTCTACACACGTACCTGGCCAAACCCAACATAGTGTCATGTTCAGCACAATTGTCTTCTCCACAAACATTTGGGGGAAAAGCACCAAACCTTAAAATTACTAACTCACTCTTTCATCACTAAAGGCATTTCCACCTCCAATGAAAACATAGCCAAAAATTAACCTAGGTTGCTTGTCATCAGCGATATCCAGACTCTTAATTTTTATCAAATTAAGGCCCTGTAACTTCCCTTGCACTTCGACCCTTTTTGTTTTCCCAAGTAAGTATTTTTGTCCAAGTTGCACCTATGTGTCTTGGACCTCATCTTTCACGTCTGGAATAACTATCATTCCTCCTTTACTCTTTTTTCTAATCTTGCTTAAAACTCTTCTATGACATTCTGAAAACCTCATTTAAAGCCTGGTTTCCTTCTGGTGAAAATATACCCACAAGACAAACATTACTTTTTTAAACATTGCCTCACATCTTTATCTATCCACATTCATAACAATATAAATTATAATGTGACTCTACAGACCCTGATAGTATGTAAAAACCCAACACACCGTGCAGCATGTTACCAATGCCCATACCCAACTTGAATGCAAAGTCCACAACTCTCTCAAAGTACAAATTGCAATTTTAGGTAACCAATGCTAAAACCCCTTCCTACAGAAAGAAAACCATTTTTTTTCTTCCAGCGAAGAATTAAGCTTTGAAGACCTCTACACCACCGCAAGCGAGACTACTTGGTTGGAAATCTAAGAATAAAATGGTCCTGAAGAAACAAGAAATTGTGCGAAATCAAATCCAATGGTCAGAAGAGCTGCTACACTGGAATACGAGAGTTGCCAGGGCCTGAAGCAGCCATATCACGAGTTCACCTCTGATGGAAAGTCCAGAGGAACAGCCACTGGTAGCTCAGAAGGGCATCATTTGCTCAGAGCAGCAGGAGAAAGCCGAAGCAGGCAGCTAACTACTGCTCCCTTGCAGGGAAAACAAGACAAAGTCTCACAGGCAACACAAGGGGCTGGCACACGACAAAAAAGCTTGTTTTCACCAATTTGTGTAGTGTGAGCTCTTATAAAAAATGTATTAAAGCATATTATAACACTGCAGCACTAATAACTGTCAAACCAAATGTATCCTTAGGCTAAGTCAGTCTGAATTCAGACACTAGTCATAAATATGTTGAAACCCTTTACTAAACACAGTGGCAGCTTCCTAAAAGAAAATATGAGCTAAGTTTGAACTTGAAAAACATCTTCCATACAGGTAATAAGACCTTGGCAGTTTGAACCCAAAATGGCTTCCTCACCAACTGTTTTCTGCTCTCCTGCATGCTTCAGCCCACTTAGGAGGTACGTAGAGTAACAGGCTTTTTCCTTCTACAAGCATTGACCAATGATTTGGAATGCAAAGTTATTTCAACTTTTTAAATGTGAAAGAAGCAGCAGTCAAATGTTTGGCTTTTTAAAGAGCTAACTGTTCATTGTACAAGTCCACGAAGAAAGAATGATTTTAAAAGTATGGGATCCAAAAAAGGAATCGAGAATCTCACCTTGTTTGGGAAAGGGGAGTTACAGATTGGGGGAAAAAAGTTTCATGTGCTCTGTCCACAGACATAGTGTGCATTTCCCTGCCATTAGGAAAAATATGTTTCCTTCCTAAATACAAGGTTTTTCCCTGTATTGCTATTTTAACAAACCAGTATAAATACTGAAATTTAAACAGAATTTCAGTCCTTTCAGGCTTTTTAAAAATATCGAGAAAATAAAAAAACCACAACCAAATCTTCAAAGAAGTATCAGACAAAAAAAAATTGAGAAAAATTGTTACACTAGTTTGAACTTGGGCTACCAACACAGCAAGAAAATTCTGCATGTACAGGATGCCTTAAAAAAGGGGACACATAACAAAAACAATTGAGGAAGAGAGGACTCATAGCTATCTATATACCCAGCACAACTATTGCCATCTAAACAGACCTCGTAACACTGAAATTCTACGGCCATACATATTTTCTGATAGACCTTTCCCCTTCCCTGCTATCAGTTTCTTAATGCTTTGAGCCAGCCAGAGCACAGCTGCAGTTCTTTTTAATCATGGTTGCCGCCAGCTGTCTCCTAAGACCGCCAAATGCTCAGACCTCATTTGCTTTACCCCAACTTTTTGCTCCATTTTTGGACAGAAAATGACTAAACTGAAATTCTTCCTCAAGAGGTAAATAAATTGCACTCAACAACTCTGCAGAGAAAGAAAGATAAGATTTCTCAGACCTAACTATAATCTTAAATATCCATGTCACCCTTAAACACAAAATAGAAGCTCTAAAGCAATTTGAAAGGAATACCCTGGCAAATCTTGTCAAACGTAATTAGGTAACAAACTTGCATTTGAGAAGTTGAACCTTAACTCTAAAGATAGGTCTCCCCCCCGCCCACATAATCAGGATGCAGAGGCTTTGCAGACACATTCACCAAGGCACTATCAGGACAGTTTGTCAGGAACAGACCCCAGGGCTTCAACTCTCTTCTTTTCGGGGCAACCATTTTCTGCAAATGACTCTATTCTCCCAGTCTGCTTCCCAAGCAACTAAACACAACTAGATTCTGTCTACTGGGGCATGAAACGGTAAAGCACAGTTGTATCCCTTCACTCATGCACTGCACAAGCACAAATTAACAAGAAGGATTACATTTGCCATTTTGATTTGCTACTGACACATGCATGTGCCCCAAGTGACAAAGGAAGGCATTAAGAGCTACCTACAAGCACAGAAGAACCAAAGAGCAGACAACAGGCAAACGTTTCCCTACAGCACCATGAGCAAAACTACTTCCAGATCAAAGACTCGTTTGAATACCAGTACAGAGTAACAAATGACAAGATGATGATTAGTTATTTTAATAATCACTCTAAATGTAGGGAAAAAAATAATAAAAAACCCCTTTAAATGCAATAATTTGTCCTTTCAATCTTAAAAAGCCTCAAAGGACACTGCTAAGACAATAACCACAGAATCTGTACTCAGCACCACAACGCAGCAGAAAGGGATAGGATTCCTACACCACCCCATATTCTGAAAAGACATTTTGAGCCATTCTATTTTCTACTTCTCCACAGCAAGCAAAATACACTACAAGAAATAAACTCATAGGCTTTAAAACAAATCAGACTTAATCCATGCCCAATTAAAACACTTCTCAGTTAAACATGTCATTAAATACCTAATATTTTAACTTAGAAGTCACGTAAATAAGTAGTATTATTCCACAGTTCACAAACAGGAATATGAGGTGCGCAAAGACGAGAGATGTCATCCAACTACTTGAAACATGCCTTGACCCACGTGCCTTCTCCGATGAACAACATCAACACCTTGGACTAGACCCTCCAAACACCTGAGTGATGGAGCTCAGCCCGGTGGCACACAAGCCAAGGACAGCAGGTGACCAACACATCCAGAGCCCAAACCAAACTCGCACACAACAATGCCAGAAGTAGCATTTCCCTACACTGAACTAGCTGAAGCAGGGAAAGTAGTTATCCAATCCATACCCTAATATGATTATGAAATGCCATACATCTTTTAAAATTCATCAAGCTTTACTTTTCATCTAAAAAAAGTAAAATAATCATACTATGTTAATTTCAACACACAAGCTAATATAAATATTCTATGAACAAAGTTATTCGAATTTATTATTTTTTTTAATAGCACCTCACATATTGCTCTGCAAGGCCATAAGTGGTTTTATACTGGAGCTGGTGTGCAGGTAATTTTAGTGCCAAATCCTATTTGGGTTTATGCCTTAAGGAGTAAGCCTAACAATTCAAAAAACAAACAAAAACCCACCAAGGTGTTTCAGACATTGCTCTGTGGGTTTTCCCCTTATCCTACCATAAGACTCCCTCATAAAAAAGTTTCCCTTACTTAAGTACTAAGTTGTTTCATTTTTGCTTTATATGAATTAGTAGGATAATATTTTTCCAATGACATGACTTATTTGCTAGCTACCAAATCCTCCTGCCTTAACAAAAGTGACCTAACAATAGCTATTAATACTGAATACTCTTCTGGTATTTCTAATTTACCTGAATTTCTACTATCCGTAAATTACCTGCTACGTACAAGATTAGTCATGAACATTCTTCAACAGTATTAAGTCTTGATCAAGCAACATTAGGGTAAGATTATGAGAAGCTTTCCACATTAAGAGCTTCTCAAAGCCTTTAAAATGAGATTGTTACAAGCACTAGCTGAAGGCTATTAAAAAAAAAAAAAAAAAAAAGAAAAAAAAGAGACCAGTAAGTCACACTGCTTTATAGAAAAGATATAGATCTTACACTGTGTTACACGGTTGCACAACTATTAAAATGACCCCAAAATGGACTGCTTTTTAATACCAAACATTAGTTAAAATTAACTGACATTGCATCACCTTCATTTTAATGTCCAAACAAATGGAAATTGAGGCAGGATAATACAGTCAGAGCAAAATGGGTAGGCTAAAGTGTAGCTCCCAGCCAGCCCATAGCCACGTTAAAGCCGGTTTTCACCTTATTCTAATGCTTAACCTTATTTCACCTACATTAAGAATTAAGATACAATGATGGCACATGCTATCGGGAAGTTTTGAGACCCTAATTCAGGCACTGCCTAGTCAGTATCAGGGCAAGGACTAGCAAATTGCACTTAAAATAAATTAACAAGCACTTTCATGAACATCAGTACCAACATAGCCTAGTTTCCTTTACCTAGAGATACACCGCTGTATGTGGGTTAAGGTTGAGCTCACATTGCAGTGTCTCTCACACTGGGAATATCAAAATTGTTCTATCTGCTCGCCTTTTTTTCCCATTTCTTCCCTCTTCAGGAATAGTAGATGTTGCCGTCTCAAGCATCTATAAGCCCTTTAAGCGATCTGGTTGAACCTGGTGGAGTTCAAGAGTCACCAGGAAGGGGAAAATGATTATGGGGAGGGTGAGGACATGTAAACAGCAGAAGTACACACACTGTACCTTAGGAGACCACGCAACAAGAAACATCCTTTCTATTATAACTCAGTTTTTGCCCCCCAAGTTCCCTCTTCCCCCATACCCCACCCCCAAATAAATAAAATTAACTCTCTCCAGTTCTGAAAGACAGCCTTATAGCACCAAACTTTACTTAATATAACAAAGAAGCCTTTGAAGTACCTGCATTTACACTGGCTCACTGTACTACTATCTCCAATTGCTCAATGTTCTGAGTGACGTACTCAGAGACAATTTCTATTTATTTTGGATCAGCCTACACACAGGCATAATAGCTGCCTAAACCATCCGAGTTTCATTTACATTAACTGTCCAAAATAAACACTATCACCAAAACTACAGCCTTGGTTTCCTCACCCTTATTTAAACACCTTCTTAAGATGTTTTACAAAGACTCATTTCTCAGTTTAATTTAATTTCTGAAGAAAGCTACGAAATGGGGCTGTATCTTCATTTGACTGGGTGTAAACAGAATGTAATAGATTCTGAAAGAACAGTATCATCAGATCAAGATCCACCTTATTCTTCACTACTGGCTGAGTTGCAGTCAGTAACAAATACTTCAGGAAAGTATGCAAAATCAGAATTCCTTCAGTAGCTGTTTTTAACTAGCCTTCCCCTCTGGATGACCACCATCACACCCAACAGCCACTGGTAGACTTATCCAACAAGATTCATCAGCTTCCTTTGTTCTAAAGCTGTAAATACTTATGGTATACATAGTATTGTTCCAGAATTTCAATAAGCATCCAATTAAAAAGTATTTCTGCACTAAATATTGCATTTTATTATTTTCCACAATTCTGGAACTAGGAAGCACCAGTGAAACTGCTCAAGTCTGTTCCTCTTGGCCTTTCACGCACTAGGAATTTTCAGAGCTCCATTGCATTTTCTCCCTGTCGCTCTCACATTTTCTTTTCCAAACTACGAAAATGCTCTTCTGACAAAGCTTTTCTACATGGAAACAATTTCACTGTAAAACCTGCTCTGCTACAATCTCTCATTAACAACCAAGGAAACTCATTACCATTTCTTCTTGTAAATATTGGGGGATGAATCTATTCAATCTCTTATTAAAACTATATTCAAAATTAACAAAACATAAATTGTATTTCCAGACTGAAGGTGGATCACACTTACAGATAAATAAACTGCAGAAAACCAGGAGAAAATAGGAAATATTTCAGCAGCAAAAATAAGACTAACATCAAAAGACAACTAGACGTCCCATTAATGTCTGTCAAACTACAGTTCAAAACAACATTTCTTGTTTTTTCTTGTATTGTATCACTAATAAAATTATCTTGCAAATAACTGAGCTATGCATATCTTTCACTATTCAGTACCTTTTTCTCCACTGTACTACAACTGAAGAAGTCCACTCTAATTTCCGATCCTGGGGTTAACTATATCTGAGAATTCAAAGTTACATAAGCTCTTCTCATTAAAGTTGATTATGATAACCCAGAGCAAGTCAGTAGGTGTCATCTTCATCCAGGTTCATCTAATGGGATCTTCTGCCCAATTTTAGAAGCCGCAATTTAATCAGCCCATTATAAGAAAACTTCTAATGACATATAATAACATCTGATTTTGTCTAAGAATGACTTAAACAAAATTATGGTGATGTTCAACTCCATGGGGTTTGTGAATTACCTCTCAAAAGAATTAAGGTATCTTTCAAACACTTCAGAGCCTGAAAACAGCCCCTAAAAGAAGTCTGACAGAATTCTGTTTCATAGGTCTGAAGCTTTTTGCATACACGTTGACAAAGGTTTGCTAATTAAAAAAAATAATATATATATACCTTTGTGTAACTGAAGTACAGAAAATTACTTTTTCCACCCAAATAATTAAATATAGCAGCTGTATCTGCACCTGCACGGTAGTAACCATGTACCCACACTAAATTAAAGCCAGTAACGTAAGAATAAAGCATTCTATTATTACCAACTCATCACTCTTCAAAATACTACATGTTAAAAAGAACCCACAAATTGACTGAACAAATTTTAGAAAGAGAAGGTTATTATTCTATTCTCTTCAAGGTGGACCCAGGTACTACGTTGAATCTAAAGCACTGTATATCAATTTGCAGACACAAGGATAAGAGCGCCAAGGATCTCAGACCAACGTGTAAAATGCAGAATGCTTCCTGGTGTTTTTAGTTAAGTAGCAAATTACAATTTCTTACAATTAAGAATTAATTGCCCCACAGTTTTATTAGAACACTTAGCCAATCCCTGAAAGCATTAAGTCTTAATACAGATTAGCAAAAATCAGAGGATAACAGAACTATCCAGCCAACTGAGTAAACACACCTGCAGATACAAGTTTAGCAGTGCTGCCTTTGCATTCTCCGTCTTCCACACTTTTGCTTGTGCTCTTTTCTTTTAAGAGAGGAACAGTATTGTCAAAAGATGTGCACTTGCTGGATGCAACGTTTTCTCCACTGTCTGGCTGATTAATTCTGCTGTTAGCTTCAAGTAGAGGAGAGAAGTCCTCAGGCTGGGTAGCTTCACCGGGTTCCAGCTGAGAGCTTTTAGCCTGTGCCACATTCTTTGAAGACACAGGAAGAGATTCTTCATCGCTGTCAAATCCAAATGGATCCTCTGTTACCTCATCTTCAACTTTGGGTTTTTTAGGAACTTCGGAAATATCTGGTTTGACACTAGGCCTCTTCTGTCCTAATTTGGCCATGAAGGTGGTTTCTCCCCATTTTGTACTAAGGGTGGTCCGTTTGTTGGAAAATACTTCATCGAACTTGGAACTGCCGTTTCCCCCTTTCCGGCTGTAGGTCTTTCCAAATCGGGATGTCATTTTGGCTCCTGTTTCATATTCTCTGTTGGAAAAGAAAGAAGAAATATAAATTCACCAAATTTTTAGTACAAACAATTGTATTTCCATGCTTTATTGGGCCTACAAGCATGTACATTTCACACAAGCAACAGATACATCATCTGCTTCTTTCTATAGACTAACTCATTTACATGTGAATGTCATTATGTCAAAAGTTTGTACAATAAGTAATGTATCTACCAACGTTACTAAAAAACTCAGCTACTTGCAGATTTATACAACAATGGCACAATGGATCCTTAAGAAAAATCTGCTATGAATATGTTATTTTTGGTATTGCTTTGCTCTAGTTTTGTATTTTCAAGTATAGATGGCACCACTTTCATGAAACATCAACAGAAAACTAAACAATATTTTCACCACATCTGAGCACGCAGCTCTCTGCTAGAGTCCAATAACACAGTATAGCTTTAAAAAGACTCTTTATAGTTCAATAAAAAAAAAAAAAATTAAGTTGCTATAGATATTTTTAATACTAACTAATCACAAATAACGATGACAACTTCACCCCATGTTCTTCTCGCTCTCTCAGACTTACTTCACAAGCATATTATTTGGTAACACGATGTGGTTTATGCCACCTGCACAGTCATGGTCAAGCCTGGTTCACAGCAATCGCCCATCAGTAAATCTGATTGATCAAGGGGCAGGAACAAAGAGACACTTCCCAATCCATTTCTAAGAACATGGAGGACATCTTACGCAGACCAGCATAAACCATAACTGTCTACTGGCTGTTACAACTGATTGACAGTTTGGTGTCTCAGAAGCATAAAGTTTAAATATGAATAGATTAAACAGGAACACATTTAAACACTTCTCCACGTGTGTTCTATTCTTACTTTTGTTTAACTCAAGAAGGAACACAGACCACTTGGTTTCTTTTTCCCAAAACAAATACTTCAACTACTGGACAAATGACAACATAAAAACTAAACAATCATATCTGGTGTGTAAACCAGCATTTCTTTCTTTTTTTTTTTTGTTTTGTTTGGCCCAAACCTGAATAGGAAATTGGAATTCTTTATAGTCAGCCTGAATCTAATCAAGTCTATCTTTCTCTCTGAAATTACTCTTCATGCTGGAGAAAATTCTGTTAAAAGGCAGGAGGGGCATTTATTTAAGCTACAGAATCCAAGAAATCCAACTTTTAAAGTGTCAACTGCTTTCACATATAGTGAAGCGTATTAAAAATAATCTTTAGTAAACTTATTACATGATCTATTTGTTCAAAACAACTGTTTGTATTATTAATCCCAAGAATATGTGATATACTGTCTTTCTTCTATCTTTCACTTTTCGTCTTGACACCCAGAGTTTCTCAACCTGAAGTGCCAGACGAGCTTCTGTCAAAATCGCCAGACTGGTTTCCAGAAATGTCATTCTACCACTTCACTCTAGCAAGATTGTCTCACTCTTAATAGTCTCCCTTTATCAGACCAGGCCAACCTGCACGTATCACATGAACTGAGCAATTAATCGGTCATCTACGTTTGAGCAAATTTGAAGTGACTTAAAAGTATCTAATTTGAACATCAGAAGTTTACCAGACAGATGGTGTTGCAACGCAGAAGAGATACAGGAACAACCACTTTGGGAAACACTCTTCTCCCCAGCAGTTTAACAGATGGATGGTAAAGGCATGTGCTTATCTACCAACCAGAATTCTGCTTAAACACCATTCTGCAGAAGACTGCTTCTAGTAGATGTTACTCTTTAACCCCATCTCCATCCTCTTCCCCTCCACCCCCCAGTGTCATGAGCCTACTCTGTGCTGCTCCAAACACATCATTGCCAAAATACTTTTTCTTTTTTGCTCCCCTGTAAGTAGCTCTAATTTCCTATTTTCCATCCAAGAGCAAAACTAAAACTTCCTCAAATACTTTCAAAAATAAATAGCAAAACAAATCAAACTTAGTAGTTTTATTTTGCTGATGCTTGAAAATACTTGTAACAGTAATCAAAATATTTTATACCAGAAAGGCCAGTTTTTAGAGCTATAGAAACTAAAGCGAAATATTTATTAACAACTCAGTTTCTCTACAACTCCTACAGAAAAAAAGAAGTGAAACGACTTCACTGACCACTAACACATTTACCTCCCCTAAAACTGACTCAAATAAATATTTCCAGCACTACATTTCCTGCATCTGCAAAAATAATGACAGACTTAAATTATGACTTGTGGCTTGCAGTTTTAAAGAGAAGATTCCTGTAGTCAAGAGGACTTCATTTTCAGAAAGTAGAGCTCCTCAATCTACGTTTTCCTATTTATAAGTTTAACAATTAAGATCACCTCAATCAGGAGTTTCGAATCAAAATATCAAAACTCAAATAAATATTCAATCTGATATAAACAGGCTGAGGGTTGAGTATCAGGAAAATATAAAAACACTACGCTATAAACTGGTGTATTAGGCTGAGATTGAAGACAAGGAAATAGACATGTACCACCTTACAGGAGAACAGCAGCACAACAGGAATTTTATTCTTTGCTTGCAATCCTCCCTTATTTGTCACTCAAAGTGAAATAAAAAACTTGGCCAATTTCACTCAGTTTCCACTCCCTGCCTCTCTCTCCTGCATTGTGCTGCAATATTTGGAGCGGTGCAAACAACGTAAACACAAGCAAAAGCCCCGAAACATAATTCTCCTGCATTTCCCGAAGCGAACTCGGCAGATCGGCTAGACATAAAAAACCCGATTAATTCCCCAGAAAGCTCATCAGCCATCCCGACTCACGGCTCCTCTCCACACCATTCCTCTTACATAATCAAAGGAAAGAAAAATAGGTTAAATGCGGGGAGGCAGAAGAAGCTGATGAAATCCC
>JAHREE010000128.1:5238085-5316266 GCA_033628505.1 Tringa tobata
CACCCAACCAAGCATCCCGGCGGCGGTACTCCATGAAAAGTTTGTTAGGCCAAGCAGCAGCAGCCGCCGCGCCCCGAGGAAAGGAGCCCCGGCGGCTCCCGGCAGCGCTCGGTTCGTACTCACAGTGGTTGCACGGTCCCCAGCCTTTACATCCGCTGCGGGGAGGAAACATGCTCCGCAGAGGAGTCCCATGGAAGGAAGAGAGGGAGTGCGGGCTGCGAAGTACTGGCTTTCACATGCTCCTGCTTCCACAAGCGCCGGCTTATACAAAGCAGTTACATCCACCCACGTAGATTATATTTATGCACACCTTTGAGACTTTAATTAATGATGCACTCTGTCTAGTGTGAAAAAAAGACTCCACGGGGATTGCATCATGCAGGTATAGGTGTCAAACGATCATCAGATCATTCTGTAAGCAGTACTTCATGAAATGGAAAACTAAGGATGCACTACTAGAAAAGAAGTACGTTAGAGAAGAACATCACACTCACACATGTAGTTTGGTAATTTCTAAGAGGAGCGAAGAGCTCAGAAAAAAAATAAAACCTCTACAACTTTGGAACCTAAAATGGTTTCACAGCACACATGACCATACTAGCCATCTGTCCTTTGAGGACAGGTTTTAAAATGCAGATCTCAAATGCCAAAAAAAAAAAAAAAAAAGCTGATTTCACTGCACAGGTCAGAGTTGTTTTGATACTTCCAATTAAGAAATATTACTTTTTTTTTTTTCTTAATTTTACCTTTTTACCTTTACCCAGTGCAAAATTACTGGCTTGCAATAAAGAGATTAAAGACTACAGTTTTGTTTAGTGATCCTGTAAGTAAACCAAATTTTGACCTTTAACTGGTACCTCTCAATGTGTCAGTAGCTTTTAGGTATTACTTCCAAAGAACAAACACACAAGTGGGGCTGGAGAAAGTGAAGATAAAATAGACCGGGCCGGCTGATGAGACGTACAAGGTTGGTTTGAGATACGGTTGAGGTGTGTGTTGTGTTTCAAAGGCGGCTTACAAACCTCTCTCTATCTAACCACCTCACTCACATAGTGAGGAGCTACTTAAAATAGGTTACAAACTTTAAAATATATAATCTGAATACAAAAACTGAGGAGTTATTTTTTCCCCTATAAGTATTCTTGTATCAGAGCTACTAATTAGCTTGTTTAAACTTCAAGAGTAAAATGGATAGCTAAACCAGTTGGAGTTTTGCATACTATTGTGTGAGTCTCAAAGTCTTATTTGGTGACTAACTGATCTGTGAGACAAAGAGGAAAAAAACCCAAAACTGTGAGAGCTCAAAATACCTAGAGGCTCTGGGAAATTCCTTACAACACAAAAAAAACCCAAACCAGTTTATCCTGACAACCAGAAAAATTAAAGAATCTGGCCAGAGTAAGGAAGTGACAGCAAGAAACTATTTAGAAATAGTTTCTATTTAGATATAAAGTTAAGAGTTTAAATTAAATACGTTTCCTACTTAAAGCCTGGCCCACACGGGTCACTTAAACAGTAATTCAGAGAATTTTGCAGTACAGTGATAGTAATTGGATGTCATTTGAAAGCCCTCACACACACCCTGTGCCCCCGGGTGAGCTTCATATTCCCAACAGTATTTTGAGTCTTTGTGGAAGTCTTTTCTACTTGGTAGAATACACACTCATCTAGAACACTGCAGAGTTGTGGTCATGATTGAATTTCACATGAGACGATAAATTAAACTAGTTTATGTACTGCCTATCCTAACTTGGGTATCAGCAGAAGCCTGTAAGTCTAATAAAACCTTAGATGATGATGGAAAACTAACGTTGTTATGTTCAGGAATAGCACAGACAGCCCAATTTTTCCGCACCTAATTTACTTTAGACACTTCTGAAAATTTCACACCTTGTGACTTAATAAGCTTGGCATTTAACATGTTAAGATTTGCTATTTCCATTTTCATCTGTCTTACCTCAAATATGCAAGTACCAAGACAGGGCAAATAAAAGCCATATCCCATTTACATTTGGCAGTAGGCAAATTTAATTCTCAAAGAGGACGGAATTCACCAGGCACCTTACGCTTTTTGTGGAATTCTATTATTGATAGTTGTCGTCTCCCTTCACAAAAAAAGATAAAAATGCTCCAAAACCAAAACAAAACCCAACCACACCAAACCAGAACACAAAACACTCCAGTTTGGCATTTGCCTCCATGAGAACTGCAGTGGGGAGGTAAGCAGTCATCTAACAACTTTAGCTTACCCATCTTGAAAACTTTTCTGGGAAAGCCTAAAGCTTCCTATCACATTCCATTACTCCCCTCAGCAAGAGAAATTCCCATCTTGGCTATTTCTAATAAAGTCAGAAAGCACTGAAAAGCACAGCTTAAATACATCAAAGCTGGAGATAAGATAAAAGCACAACATTAGAAGGAACATGTGAAGACAGAACAGTTATTTGGATACATCACATCTTAATACACTCTAGAACCCTCCCAGTTCTCTTTTTGAGGTTCTGCGCTGATCCCTGTAGGGGGAACAACACAGACTTTTCAAAATGAGCTGTAGCTGGTAAGGAGCCTTTCACATCACTCAGTCTTGAGGCAGCCATTAAAACATTCTAAACTTTCAGTTTCTTTCAAAAGAAAAGTGAGGCAACAGAGTAGGAAAATGGAAGGTTTCCCATGCAGCAGATACTCTGGGGAGGGATGAAGACAGTCATACCCTTCCAGAAGCTGTCAGGAAGGTTTCTCAGTGCTGCCTCATGGACAAAAACTAGCATTTGACAGTAATATCAGCTTAAAGCGAGGCTCCGAACAGACTTTAAAAGGACCATAGGATTAGGTATCATACCAAGTACATGAATTAACAGCATAACACATCCTTGCTCCATTCCTTTTCCCACAGAAGGAGAATAACCTCAACATTCTTTTCCCTATTGCCCTTCTTCCCTGCAAAGCGCTGCCCAAGCAGCAAACAGTAACTCACAGGAAGGGTCTCCCCATTCTCCTTGTGCCCAGACCGCTCCCCTCAGTATCTTCTCCTTCACCCCTTCCCTGTTCTTCTGTGTCTCAGCCCAGTCACCATTTGCCTCCCAAGTCCTCTCCAGCTTCCTTTAGTACTTCCTTGCCTCTTTGTCCAGGTGGGAAGGGGCAGGGGAGAAGAGGATGTCATGCTGCTCTTGCTGCACTCACAGCTGCTGCAGTGCTTTCATGTCACAATTAGTGCCACTTAAAATGCTAAACATTTCAGTGTGTTTTGCTTTTTCTTTGCAAAATGCCAGTCTCCCCCTGTTCCCGTCCTTCAAGTGTCACACAGCACGCATGGGTGAGAGCACTCGGGGCTTTGCCATTTTGCTTCACGGGGGCTAAAATTTCCTCCTTGCTATTTGCATAGCAAAGATGAAGGGAGGGTAAAGAGACACATTAAGTAACTAATTACCATGCTTTAGTCAACCTCCCTGAAACGGTTCTGAAAATAGTCATTTATAAATTAGTATAGTTACTGATGCATGCGGGAGGAAGTTCAGCACCACCACCGGCAGCAGCACTGGGAGTGGGCGAGAACGGCTGGGGTCACGGAGAGCTGCGACGGCTGGGTCAGAGCAGACCGTAAAGCAGAACGTATGGGGCCAGGGAAGGAGGGGAGATCTGCAACCCAGCGTCCAGGAAAAGCAGGAGTTCTGTCAAGAACACAGCTTTTTTTCATGAGGATAGATAGCGCACTGCTTTTTCCTGACACTGCACCCTGAGAAGAAAGGCATTCCAATAGGGGATCTTTATGCAGTTTTGGATCATATTTTTCAATATTTGCATCATATTACAGCTGTCTCCTCATATAAGGCGGTCAAACCAAGGCATTAAGTTTAGTAATCAAACGGTTAAAACAAGCCCCACTGGACAGAACAGAGGACCGCTTACAGGAGTGCGGCGAAGGGTCGGTTCTCTCTGATGAAGAAAAAAGAGCTCCCTGGATCATAGCACTGCTGAACCAGACCCAGGCAGGCAGCAGAAAGAGTTGCTCTACTCCACCTTCTCCCTGGCCTGCACGCCCATCTGTTGCAATCATGTGAGAGGCAGCATCGTCTCTGCAATGTAAAAGCCTCTGGAAAGACTAGTTTTACTCGATGAACCAAGAGCAGTCATTCACCTACGGCTAAATTCTCAGTGGTTGCTCTGTGCAGGTTTTTTCCCTAGGTGATCAGCCTGCGAGTCTACTGGAAAAACCTGTGGTGAAATACTAGTGGGAAAAGCACAAACTAGCTTTCACCTTGTTATAATCATCAAGGTCAGAACTTTATTCTGCCATGCAGTTTATCTCAGCAAGCTCTGCTGAGAAAGCAACCACCTGTGCTGTTTCCCATGAAGATTTTACAACATGCCAAGATATTTCAGGAAAAAAAACAAACAACCCTCATTTGCAATGAGGATGCAGCCTAACTTTAAAGCCAGCAAGGAAAATCTAGATTCTTCAGTCATGTAAAGTTTCCATTGTTTTGTTATGAAATAAAAAGGGGCTGACTCTCAAACGCCTGAGAACTCTTGCAGCCTTATAGGAGGACCAGATTCAATACCAACCTTATTCTCTTACTGAGGTGGTTTTTTTTATGCTTCTTTTAAGAACTTATCATTTTACATTATGATTGAATTTATGTCTGTCTTCATGGCAGCCACCCTTAAGGAAAGCTACCAAAATGCACAAGCATAGTGCTCATCGGAGAGGGACAAACATGGGAATGCAACAAGCAATTGGCATTTTAAATTTTTCTTATAAAGAGTTCATTGGTGGGACTGTCATTGTCTTACCCTATTCTTCCTCAAGCAAAAGGGTAGCAGCCATTTATGTTGCTTATTTTGCTAATTGGCTTCCTTCATCAAAAGGGCATGTCCATGACCAACACTTACACCTTATGTTCCTTTGTCCTCTTAGTTTTGATCATGAAGTTTGTCTGTGGCTCTTATGTGCAGGTGCTATAATCACTTGGTTCCCTTTTGAGTTTTTATTTAAAAGATTTGTTTTTTTTCCTTTGTATTTCTCAAGTACTTGTTTCAACCTTTTCTTTAGAGAGAGTAGAACTTGGCCAGTAACAAAGCACTTCTACAACAGTTACAAAACATTAAACCATAGCAATATCAGGTCAAACTACTAAACTGCAACACTGAGACCAGTATGTGTGACTTATGAGGGTTGTGTGTGATGATACAAAGAACAGTAACACAAACTACAACTCAAAAAGAGAATCCACAGAGAATTAAAATTTGTGGGACTAAGGAGGACCCGATGGGCATGTCCCTGAAAGTCATGGCAGAACTAATGTACTATCTAGCAAATTAAACCGATAAAGTTAAAATTAAAAAAAAAAACAATTAAGTTAAGATTTCCTCACGGGAAGGTAGGAGGCAATAAAATATCAATGACTTCATTAGTTTCCTGCCAGAAGACAGCCCTGAACAAATTAGTTTCACCTTCATTCAAACTACAGTGCAGCACCATGAAGAAAGCTGCAATGTCTTCTGCCTGTTGCACAAGACTCTGGTACATCCAAGGCCATACACCGTGCCAGTTCTGCAATCCTGTCCATGGTTAACAGGTTCTGCATATGATACAGCCATGTTCTGTGAAGTCAAAGACCATCCTACAGCATGCAATAGAGAGCCTGTTAAGGACTGAGTGGTAGCAGAGTACTTCAGAAATTTATTTAAAGAAGATAACAAAAGGCTAAAAACAACCTGTGCGTTGACTGGTTCCTTAGACATATCAAACAAATGACTCATTATTGGATCTAGCCACATGGAAGGGCAACAGAACAGGCAGTGCATTTACCACCCAAAAGCACGTTACTATCTAATAATACATTGGCCTGCAACAGCCTCCCTATGCTATCCATAGTGCCTATGATACTGGAGACGCGATCTTAAATTTCCAAGATAAATGTTTACTGTGTAGCACGGTCATCTCTTGGTAAACATTTGAAAGAGTTTGGAGGAATATATTGATATTGAGCCTAGGCTCAAACTAAAACTGCTTCAGCTAACTCAAAATGTCTCCCTCATGGTTTTTATAAAGAATAAGACTTTTACCATACATGAGGGAAAACAAAACCCAATTCCCTTTTTATCTTTTTAAGTATGATATCAAGTGGCTTGAACATTATGTAGTAACCACCATGTCTACTTGGTCCTTTTTTGGTGCCTTTCAGATAGCAAATTCCTGACTGTACTTGAAAGTGCATTTCAATCAAAATACTTTTGCTGATCACCTGTCTAGCAAACACACAGCCAACAAGAACTACAGTTCATTAAAACGGAAAACAAATCATTCCAAGCTCTACTTCAGCTCAATCCTTAACAGTCTTGTTCAGCACAAGACTGAGTTCAACAAGACACAAGTCTTGTTCAGCATTTGCCTGCTAATGCAACGTATAGGAAGCAAGATCGGTATCTTCATAGAAATATTCATGTAATAAAGTACAAGTGCTTAAAACTAATGGCATGTGATTATATAGATTCTGTGTATTATTTGGAAGTAATTTATATTTAAGACTGGAAGAAAAACCCATCTGACATCAGTAAGACTGTACTGCTTATTTCCAGAGGTAGCTAACTACAGATATCAAAAGCAGAGCTTCCAGTAGTTTTCCTCCCAAATGCTTTCTCAGTCTTGCAGAGAGCTGCTCTGTGGCTGACAGGTCCTTCCTGTCCCATGATCCCAGACTCTGTAATTTTCAGCACAGGTGCCAAAAAATTTGAAGATTTAGGTCTTTTGGCTCGATTTTCCATCTTTTTCCCCCACCCCCAAAATGGAAGTTTGGGCAAAGGCTGAGTAATCATACAGGCACTGCTAAATGGCTTCACCTTCACATCGAATAATCACTTTGGTCATTATCAGCTTGGATGAGATTCAGGCATGCTGCAGAGAAAAAGAATTCTGAATTTTCTCAATCCATTAAATTATCCACTAACAGTTACCAGTGACTGAGACAGGAAAAAACATATCTGAAAGACCACTGATTGCAGTTCTTCATTTTTACTGGATGTACGTCAACATATACAAATACCAAATGTTTCTCTATGAAATAAAGGGTCGATTAAGCAGAAAAGATGTTTTTGAAGTAATAATAGCTCTCTGTTGGACTCCAGTGACATCTACTGGTAAATAAAGAAGTTACCAAACATTTCTCGAAAATGTGGAATCATTAATTTATCCAGCTGCCCTTCAGATCACTAATACATTTTTTGTCAGCCCAGGCTATGAACTTTGTTACAATTTGGTTTTACAGTTAATGAAACATTGTGTTTATTTTTCAAAACAGAATTTTGACTCCATCTGATTAACTACTTGGAACTGTAATTTTATCATCCTAAAGATATTGTCAAGTCATATATTTTGCTATTGGCAGCAGTACATTAAAATAGTCCAGTGGCTTTTTGGTTTACTGGAGTACACTGGGACATGTGTCCAACGATTTCCTTAGTAATTTCACTAATAAAACTAGTAAAAAAGCAAATAATTTTATACATCGTCACTTTCTTTCAATTGCATGCATTTTAGCATGGATTCCCAGAGTTAAAATCCCCTCAGTAGCACAACCAGCTGAGATCATGTTTTCCTTCTCCCAGATCCCTGCCATGTGTAGTGCTGAACTAGTTTGTCACAGCTGTATTAGTCTTGTAGGTCATACAGGTATTTCTGAACAAAACTTCAGCACTTGTAAAATAATAAATACCAATAAACTCCCTAAGAGACAGTTGGGAGTCTTCTCACACAGAGGTAAGTGTTTTGTGTCTTCTTTTTCTGTTAGGGCAATACAAAACTCATCTTCCTTATCCTCTTACTGTGAGATTTTATAATGATGAGGGTCTGAAGAACTCCTCCTGGAAGGCTTTATTTCAATGGCAAAACACAAGGAATAACCCATCTCCAGGATCGTGATTCAAATAAGTTATTTCCAGTGACCCTTTTAGCAAAAACTGGAACAAGCAGCTCTTTGGTGGAAATACTTGTAGTTGTCAAATATGTACATGCCTTTCTGATCTGGTAATGCAGACAAAGGTAACCAATTTCCTTTTCAGATACTTGAGATATTTTGTTTAGGAAAAGAGATTCTTCCTGTGCATCTTTCAAGTTATCCATTACAACTCTTCAAGAAACTAAACATGATGCAAGGCTTTACACAGAGAAAATGGATGTAATATGCATGATACGCAAGCAGAGACACAGCAGCTGCCAGGTAGAACTTGCAGAATCAATGCAATAAGCAAAAGCAGTACTGCTGCTCTGTGCAGCAGACTAAGCCCTCCATCTACAATTAGGCTCCGTTCTGTCAGCTAGTTCACTGTATGGACATGAATATTGCTGTTTAAGACAATTTGTGATCAAGGGTTTTCTTCTGAAGTTGACAGGAAAATAACATATTCAAAGTTTTAAATCACAGTCTCACCAAACAATTGGCAATAAACATCACTGATAGAGGTCAAGCCGTTCACATTTCATTAGGAAAGTTTGCCCTTACTACCTCTGGCAGGCTTACAGTTGTTTCAGTTTCACCTCAAACATTGAGGCACTTTCAGATATGGCTGAGCAAAGCCAGATACTCCAAATAATTTTTTCAACTCTTTGTCCTGCAAATCCTCCCTTCAAGGACCTGAAGGTTCCTGTCCAAAAGCATGTTTTGGTAAAGTCTGCCAGACTCCAGTGCAGACTCTGCCAAGACAACAGAAATGCAGAATGGAGTGGTGAGGAAGCATGACAATGAGCACCCACCATCACGCAACACCATCAATCAGCACAGCTCACAAAGTATCAGCCCAGGCATCTCAGATCAAAGAATGTGCAGATCTTTTGAGTACCTTTGAGTACCAAAGTTTAATTTGAAAAATTAGCTCCTGACAGAGCAGATCAGACAAGACAGACTTGCACAGGTAAGAATGTTTTTCTAGGTTACTGAAGAGCATATAGAGACAGGTGGAAGGCAGCTTGGTTCTACAGTAAAATACTCGTGAATTAAGTGCTGATCCCAGTACTCAATAATAAAAACTTCTAAGCTTGACTGTGAAGAGGATAATTTCTAAAGGAAATGTGGAGATATTTTTATAAGTTAGGCTATAAATCTGTAAAGTGATAATTAAATATTGATTTTACAAACATGTCCATAATATTGGCTTTACAAACCTGTGTACATAATTAGAATTAAAATATATTGGAGAAATTGCAGTGTGTTGCAGCTTGATAATCTGGTAAAAGAATATAGTTCTTTGTTCTTAAACTTGCATGCATGGATGCATCAGACTTCAGCAGAGCAGAACTATGCACAACCCCATGGAAATGTCGCTCCCTAGGACTCTGCATCCAGGCCCAGGGTTAACCATAACTTCTCCAAAGTACACAGTGTCAGACAAACTGATAGGAAGTTGTCATGGTGACAAGGAAATGCATATAGGAAGAGATGCATATAGAAAGGACCATAAAAATCAAAGAGACTTTGTAGTCATTCCTTGACTAAACAGAGATTCACATAATAGAATATAATTATTATACCAGGATTAAAGCTTCTGTAAATAAGATGTTAATTTCTCCACGTGGAGTGAAAAATATTTAATTGAAATTGAGAATAATCCATCCAGTCCTTTGTCAAAGATAAGTAGGAAGCTTTTCTTGGCAAATTAAGTAAGCCCAAGTCACCTGTTTCTAAATTTCCATTTAAACCCAGTAGTTTAAATGTCTCATTTCAAATAAGATAAGCCAAAAGCTATCTTTTATGTGAACAGATGCTGCGCTGTCTTCTTGAAGCTGCAGGCTTAGAGGCAGATTTGTCATGCAGCTGCAGAATGAAGTCAACAAGCCCGCTCTGTTCCAGAGCTGCTATTGAGAACCTTTTGGGCAGCAGTGAAAGAAGATCACATCAATTTCATGCTGGTTTTGCTGCTCTACAAAGATACAAGCAGTAGCAGACACAGATACGAATCATGCCTAAATTGCAGGGGACGAGGATGTGTAAAACTTGTTAGGAAAACAAGGTATGGGAGATTCAGTACAACTTTTACAAACACATCTTTTACTTCGGGGTACTTTTGGTGTGATGGCACTGCTGCTGTAACAGCCTCTATTCCGGCTGACTTTCAGCCATAGAGCTCCATGTGCAGTTATGTCCCGCATGAGTAGGGACCCTCTATCCCTACTGGAGCATAGATTTTACAGACATGGGCCTCTGTCCCTCTCAGCAGCACTTCACCTATGGCCCACAGAGGTTCTCAGCATTGTGTTCTGCATCTGACACTATTCCCAATTAAACAGCTGAACTACAATCCAATATACTTGTTTCACAATATGGATTTAGCTGTAATAACAAGAGAAATTCCAGCTGTGGATACAGAAAAACCTTTCCAAGTAGGCAGGGGAACAGGTTGCCCCAAAAGGCTGTGCAGTTGCCATTCTTGAAGGCTTTCAAGACCTAACTGGCTGAAGCCCTGAGCCATCTGGTCTGAACTTAGAGCTAACCCTGCTTTGAGCAGGAAGTTGGATGAGACACCTCCAGAGGTCCCTTCTCACCAGGACTATTTTATGATTGTATGATAAACTATATATCCAAGTAAGTGCCAAGTGATACATAATGCTTTTGGAAAATGGCATCATATAAATATACTAATACTTATACATTAAAATATATTTTCAACTCTCTATAATATTAGCTGCTTAGATTAGAGCCCACAGAATCTCTCTTTCTCTGTAACACCAACACTGTAGGTTAGGATGGCTGCAGTGGATGAATAGAAGATACAAGTCTCAGCACTCACTGGGTTATTCAGATCAATGGAAAAAGTGTGCATGGTTAGACATTGTTTTTGCAGTATTCCAAGGGAGAGGAGATAAAGAATTGGTAGCAACTTGGAGGTGCATGGATTTTGTTCTGTCGCTAGCTAATAGCAAATCCTATTGGGTTTTTTTTAAGGGTCTTGGAAACAAAGCTTGGTAAAAAGCAGTTCATTTAATAGATATCAGAATGACCATAATCAGGGTTACCCATGCTGAGATATGAACTTATAAAATTAGATAAAAGCAGAGGCAAAACGGGGCTAGAAAAGCAAGCTGTTGCAATGGGGTCTGTCAAAATCCAGCTACAGAGCTTTGCCATATACTCGTCTTAAAGGGCACTCATCAACCTCAAACAAGTACATTCATGCTATATAAAACTTATATCTTGTTTATTTGTGCTGATTTCCCATCTTTCACAAACTGCAGGAAACTAGTCTGTTCCAGTTTCTTTTCTCTACAGCACAAGGAAGTGAGTGTTAAGCACACCTGCTAGTAGCTTTGATTCATCCAAAGTGCCTTCTAATTGGTAACTTGAGCATAAAAGAATAGGACTTCAAAATTCAACTGAATGCCTCTGGTTAAGCAGGTTTTAAGTGTAACCTGTGATCTGCTTCAGGCCATACTTGTGTTTTCTTGATTCCAGATGAAGTTTGATCTGTTTACAACTGGAAAGTCTTTCCCCCTCTCCCCTAAAGTAGCAACTCTACTGACTTAGTTGGGGTACACCTGTACTGCAAGCAGAATGGTCATGGTCTGAATCTGCATGCTCAAACTACATCTTCATCAGGTTGAGGACTGTAAAAGCCAGACCTGCCATAGTGTCCCTACTGCTGGTACCCAGTGTGAGCAGATGAGACCAAGCTGGTGTGCCTCCAGTGAAGCTGTGCTCATATCCCTCTGCAGGAGACACTTGAGAAGGTGAAAGGCAAGCACAGATCTCCTTCCTCTCTGCTCATGTTTCATTGTACTCAGACATGTTACAATCAACATTTACCCATCTGCTTGTTGGTAAGTTATGAGTCAGGAGACTACAGCACATTCCTTCCTAGAGAACAGGGATTAAATGATCAGATCCTTTAACTGACAAGATAAGCAGCCAGTCTCCCAGGAAACAGATCTATTCTACAAAATGTTAGAGGCCAGTTTTGTACTTCTGATCACAGATACCTGCTTGTTTGAATACTTGGTTATATGTTTATGCTGACAACTAATAAGGAAACATTATTTTACAAGAGTACTACACTTCAACCTGAAGCAGTTCATTCAGTTAAATTTTTGAAGTCCTGTTCTTCTATGTCCAAATTAAGATTATTCTGAAGCCAGAAGGGTTTAACACATTACCATAGCAATAGCTGCACCCCATCAGACTGTGGATCCATCTATATATCCTGCCTCCTGTCTAGGAAGTAGCTCAAAACCAGGGCAAGCATGTAGTGGTTTACAACTGCTTCATGAGTGCACCAACAGGCTCTGCAACCCACCACCCCTACCTCTGAGTGCCCCGTGCTCAAGGCCAGCTCAGATGCACGCAAGCCTGACCCAGCATTGCAGCTGCACTCTAAGAGCTGTGAGAAGCCTCATCAGGGCTTCATCCACTTCACTTCAAGCTGCATTTAAGTTCAGACCCTCACAGCGGTCTGGCTGAGCAGGTCTGAAGTGTAGCCTCTAGTCCTGAGCCGTGTTGTAGGTAAGAATCACTGTGTGCTATGCCTTGCTGATTCATACCCTGAACTCATCTTTCTCATTAGACCTTGAATGTGCCTCATCACTAGTGTCTTGTCTAGTGATGCCTGTGGCCACCCCTGGTAACTGCCACTGGCCCTTCTCTGCTCTTAATGTACAAGTCTTGTGGGATTGGTGAGGCCACTTCCTCCACCTGCCTTGCTGTCATCCTCAGCTCCTGGCTTGCCTACCTTGCAGAGCTGCCCACTCTTGCTGCTCCCTGGTGGCAGTATCTTTTGAAAAAACCAGGAAGCTAAACTCTAACCTAATACGTAATTATACACCTATTTGGTAATAACTGAGGTGACCTGGAAAAGCCCTTGATGAATGCAAGTCCCCTTCCCAGGTCCTTCTCTAAGCTCTATTGAGAAAGCATAAAATACAAGCTCTCATAATCTAGGAACAGAACAATTTAGGACAACTGACCCATAAAAGCAACACCTCAGAAGAAAATAAGAATAAGAGCTTCTCTGCAGCTTTCTTTACCTGTCTACTTGCTGGAAAACCTGCTGTGTGCCTAGAAGACAGGCTCAGTAATCAGTAGGAAACAGACTTAGCAGCGAAGCAATGATATTCATGCAGTGCAATTTACCACAAGGCATCTGTCTGTACATGAATTAGTATTTTCCTTAATTATCTGTAATAGGAAATCCCAGTATTCCCAGCTGGCCCTGTCAGTTAGTATTAACTACAGACTTGGAAAATGATATAAAAATAGAAAGGAAATTGAATCCTGCAGACATAGCAATAGCACTTCACAAGGAATGCAAATAGAGCTTCACTGGGAACTGCTGTACTGGCACCATCGGCCCCACTCCACTGTAGAGTTTGCCACCACACAATACAATATGACAGGCAGTTAACTCACAGCTCTCACTGGGTAAGGCATAGTCCCGATTTTGCCTAGAGGGATTGCTTTTCCATACGTCAGACCTGGCTGGCTAGTCACTTGCTACAAAAGATCTAACTTGCATCTAGCAAGCAGGGAATCTGGGGACTTGTGCTGGGGCAGGACAGCCACTCTGAGACCTTAGCTGGTCTCAGTTGGTGCTTCAGAGTACAGCTAACACAGACATTCCTCAGACTGCATGACAAAGTCCACCTGCAGTTACACAGGTTCAAGAGCATCAAACATTTATGAAATACCTCAGCTACAGACATGGTCTACAGGTTCCCAGATCAGCCAAGAATATGTATCTTCGCTGAGTAGTGGCTACAGAAGACAGGTCATACAGCATTTTGCAGAATGTCAGTCCTTCTGTGTAGTCATAGCTGTAATCATCATGGAGACAGGGAGTGAAAACTAGCAAACCAGACACTTCACTACATCGTTCCTCTGTTTCATCTGCTCACTGTTCCTCTGGCACCTCACATCCATCTCTCCTTATCGCATTCCTTCTCTTCTTTTCCTACTTCTCCTGTATTTTCTACCTTGGCTTCTCTGACATGTTTAAGAGGAGAAAGGATGGATGTAAAGAGGATAGCACAATAATATAACTGTCCTATTTCTCCATCACTGTATTTAGCTTCCATCCAGATAGACACAACTTTGCACTTTGGCTAAATTAGTAGAAACAAGTTAGGTTTTTCTAAGGCACTGGAGTTGGTTTTTTTTTTTTTTCCAAAAGGAAGCGGGCACAACCAAGTGAATAACTAAACTAGCCTAAGAGTTTTGCTCCCTCCTTACAGGCAAATCTCCAGCAGCAAAAGACTATCCCAGTGCACTCCACTACACACCACCACATCGCTTGGCTTCATACAAGCCAGTAATTCAAATCAAGCTTACATCTTCCCACCAACAGCCCTCAGGGAAGGTATTCATCACCAGATGATTGCAACTTAGTCAAACATCACTTCATACTTCAAAAAAACTCAATTATTTTATAACAATATGTTTCTATGTTAATAAAAAACTTTATTTTTTCACCTCCAAAAGACTCTACTCCCACAATCATTTAATTTCTCTTTCAGGAGAGGAGTTCACTAAAGTAATTATATTTCAAAACGGAGCACAGTCAATTCTCTTATGTAGATGCATTTACAGTCATTTCCTTATAAACAGTGTATTGTGCCATGATAGGGTTGAATATGTAAATCCACTGCTTGCAACCAACCTCTTCAGTCATATAATTTGTGGCTTGGAAAATGTCCATGTAGGTCCTGACATAAAATATCAGTGGGAATTACTTCTATTCAGTGGGTTTGAATAGCTCTGTTTGTTAAACAAGTGTACCTAAGAGACACTCTGTAAATAGGCTTGACATGCCAGAATATTACTGCTTCCGTTGTTTGCAAGTGCCTGCCCTTATATAAAGCCCTATGTATGCTTAATATTTACTTGATAGCTCACAATACATCAGTAACTAAGGAGCATTTAAGATACACATGAATATGGAATTCTTTCTACACTAGAAAAAAGAGAAATGTTCTTAATTCAGATTAAAATAGCTATGAAGACAAAATAACATGCTTTTAGCTTAGGTTTTCTTACACACTTAAGAGCTACTAACCAAAGCTAATACCCAACTTGTCATTCCTTAACATGTATTTTGTTGTTTTACTTTTATACTCGTCACCCTTCCTTGGAAAAAAACTCAACATGCCAACTTGTAACCTAAAGTTCTACAAGATAAAATAAGTTGCATCTCTTCTACGTATAATCCTTTTCTCTGTCAATGCAGGACTGTTTCTTCTGATACTGTTATGACAGAGCCAAGTACATTAATTTGGTGGAATGGACTGTGCTATTGCAATGCCTGAGAGCTGTCTCGCTACCGTGCCTCCTGCCCCAACTAATACTTCCCCACAGAGCTTCCCAAGTACCATATCCATGCACCATCTAGGGTTTGCACAGCCTGTGTTTACCTCTGAACCCCAGGCACAGGGCACTGGGGCCTGAAAGCATCAGAAAAGAAGCCAGGGCCCTGCTCTGCCAAGGACTGTTGGCAGTGTAGTGGGAGAAGGGACCAGAAAAGCATTTCCCACAAAGCAGAAGACTTTAAAGCTTTCTAACAGCAGGTGAACAGATAATTTACAGACTGTGGCACTGCTTCTCTAAGGGAAGCACCAAGGCCCACTGGTGCCCTGGAGGCCCTTGCCTTCAAAAGGATGTAAGGGTTGAAGAAAAGCTCTAAGGAAGCTAGAGAACAGCATGAAGGCGAAGCACTATACGCTGGCCCAATACAGTAGAAAAGACCAGTGACTTAGGTGGAACATTAATTCCTCTGACCATGGTTCTATGACAAATTACTTGGCATGTAAATAATATATAGAATATACTTGTAGGGCAAAAGCGATTTAACAACAAAATGCAGACAGCCTCTAAGAGGAAGAAGTTGGAAGAATGTTAAGGCTGCAAGAATTGCAGAAGTAAGGGTGGGGAAGTAATTTTCCTGCCTAATGGCAGCATCCTCTGCACTGATGCAAGAGCAACATACTTAATACGCAAGTCCTACACTGAAAACAGATTATTGTATCTCCAAAAGGCAATAATAGGATATAATTTTTCTCTCTTGCCCCTTCTAGGGTATCTGATAGAGTCAGACAGGGTTGATTAAATCACTTCAAATATTTCCTGTAACAGCACCTAAGATTATTTTTATTAGTATCTCTGAACATAAATAAATAATTTCCACATGCTGTAAACAGCATCTGGTCTGTTTCAGATAATTATGCTGCTGAGGTAGTTTCTGCTGCCACAGACTCCACTGACCAGGCTCTACCTGCTGCCACATCAGACCACTCCCAGGCAATTATAACCACCTTCAGTTCTGCCTTCAGCTTTTTCATCCCTCAGCAAATTCTCACCCACAAATAAGAGACTACATCTATATTTGTCTGTACACAGACTACTGAACAGCCTACAGCCTCTCTGATAGTAGCCATAAGACAGAAATAATTTCTTTCTAGAAGAACACAGCCTTCTGCACAAACAAGGACAGACAGGTCTTCTAAGTGAGGCTGGGACTCAGGTAGCTATGGACTTCCTGAATGGCTATACAAAACTCTTACTCACATCATGTCCCATTTCTGAACTACAACATGAAGATACTACTTTTGCCTTCCTACCTTTTTTGTCTTTCATCTGTATGGTTTTGGGTGTGAGGAACCCCCCCCTTTTTTTTTTGACACTCTTGCAATGCAAACCTGCTGACCCTTAAGTCTTTTACAGCTTCTCACTAAAGAAAGAGTTCATTCTGTGGTGAGAAATGTTGCACTGGGGAGCAGGAAATGTTATTACTTCCCTTTCCTCCACAGCCTGCTTTATGAGAACAGCAGCTGGCTTAGCAGCCCTGCCTTGTAAAGTGTGGTAGGGCCTGACTGATACAACAAGAGTGGTCACATTTGAGTTGCAGTTTGGCCCACAGTATTCCACAACAAATTACTCACATTTTTAAGATAGGACAAGCAAAGTCAAAACACTCACATAGTAATCCAAGGCTATATGGATTGTTCTGTCATTATTTTACTCCTTGGATTTAACAATAGGGGCTACCTCAAGCACAAAACAAATTAGAAATTTTCTCTAGGACAATTTGCCTGTAATTACTTTCAGAAGTAGAAAGTAATTCTGACTCCTGCACAACTAGGAAGAATACTGTAAGTAATTTAATAGGCATATTTAAAGAAACTAGAATAGAGCTATATCATCCCTCATGCTCAATCTCCATCAGCTTTCTGCACCCACTTCTGCTGCACTTTGTTTCAAGTTCTCTGAACTACCTCTTTTCACAGGAAAGAAGAACCATGCCTATAGGAAACAATATGAAGATACATAAGTGACAAACTGTAAGAACAGCCTGAAAAACAGTTGAAGAGAACAAACAGAGAAATTTCTGTGAGTTGTTAAGCATTGCTAACAGCAGTAATAAGAAGACAGTTTACAATTGAGTAGAAAAACAGTCATTGGAGATACCTGAAAGCCATATAGATCACTTCTATATCTACTAAGCTTTATTTGGTCAGGATGCAGCAAGTACCAGGTATTCCCTAACGGACAAGAAGCCAGGTACAAGGCTAGTAGTGCCCACAGTACCTGAGCAAAACAGACCCACAAATAGCAGCCAGGTTTGGTCAAATATCTAGGAAGTTAGGGCAACAGTACAGGTCTAAAGTCAAACCAGAAAAATCAAACGACGGATCAGGTCCAGTAAGAGCAACCATTAAGTGCTCAGCAGACCCCTATAAACAACACTAACCTGAGATGAAGCTAGAAAAACAGCCTGTAGGTCACAACTTGAAGCACCAGCCAGCTAAGACTAACATTAAGCTAAAGACTAGCACTCTTAGAGCAGAAGCTAAATACTGAAGGCTCAGACCTAAGTTTAAGTAGAGATTCTGGGCCCATGTGCAGAGGGTGTGGGTGTGAGTTCCAGATGAGGTTGATTAGTTGATTAAGGCCCTGACACATTTAATTCATTTATTTTAAGCAGAAAAAAAACCCCAACACTATTCTTCAGAGAATCCACAGCTACACAAATACTGTATTTGCGTAAACCAAGGATTTTGGAAGAATTGTACTGTCTCAAACAGGTATCACAGGATTACAGAGACCCCATTGATCTTACAGTTTAATTTTCAAGTGATTATTGGCACAGCTGGCTCTGGACATGACTTGTGCCTGCACAGCAGGTGATGACATTTTTCACAGTCTGGTGACAGCTCAAAACATTTTTCCCTGCCTGTGCTCACTTGCAGCCATTGTGTTTACTGTTTGGAAAACAGCAGGAGCCCTGCACTATGTTCCTTGATCAATGTGGCCACTTCTCTTTCCCTCCAACTGCTATTTTAAAGAATATCCCACGGTGCCTTGCAGAACATGCCACGTGTATACCTTCCCCATATCAGGGATCTTCATGTATCCAACACAGGGATATCCAAATGCACAAGGTGGTGCAGATTTTTGACTACTATCCTATTTTATTTTGGTTTTTTTATTTTATTTCATTTTTTTTTGGTGTGCCTATACCATATGCTATTGTGCTGTGCAGAGAAGCTAGTAGTAGCAAAAGAAGTTACGGAACAAAGATAGCACAGCACTATGGTTAGAATAGTTAGCATTACTGAAAGGCAGTGCTCAGCAGGAGTAATTAGCTAGGAAGAAGTGGTGTATCGATGTCTCCATTCTGCCTCCACAATCCAAACTAGCATCTCTGCTTGGTGCTCATTGTATGGTGTTGACATGCCCTCTACTCTCTCCCTGATTCAGGGCACTCTTCCTCTCTTGATAAAACAAGTGGAAATATGAACAGCTTCATATGTATTTGATCTGACAGCTTGCTAAAGTCCAACTTATAGAGAGTAAAAGAGAAGCTAAAACTCACTTAAATATCATTCACTTCAGGAACGTGAAGGGAAACCATGGTGAACTTAAATGAAACATGAGTAATGTTTGGGGATGTAATTCAAGCTTGTGTGATCAAATTGCAATTTAGAAAGAAAAGCTTTCTTTTTAACTTTTTACCTTAGTAAGTCTGGCAAGAAAAAAAAAACACAAAAAAATAGCTATGGAGATACTAGTAAATCAACTATTCTTAGGCGAAGCAAGAGAGGTTTCAAACCACCAGACCCTTGAGTGAATTAACGGGCCTTAATTGCTCTGACCAGCATCAGCTGTTGCCTCCACCTACTCCTTCTGCCCAGAAGCTCTATTTAAGCTCAGCCCTGGATGCTTACTTCCTCCTTAAGCTTGTTGGTGGGTATGTTGCTGGTTTGTAGTTTCAGCCATGCTATATTTATGTTTTTTCAGTCTTGGCTCTGGTTTCTTTGGCCTGATTCTATACCTCTAGAGAGGTCTTGCCCTGATTGTCCTTAGTGGGTCTGAATCTGATGTGGTTTCTCAGCTTGACTTCAGACCTTCATTATCTTCAGGGTCATACACAAAGATTTAGATTCCTAATTACTATCCTTTAGCTTGTCCTGCTTGCTTTTCTCAGGTACGGTGGGGGTGAATCCTGACTGATGGAGGTCCCTTCTTTCCTGGCTGTGCTGCTGTGTCTGGTTTTCAGTCCCTTATGGAGCTACTGGCCCTTGCTGTTTCCTGGCACGAAGCTTTTTGCACCATTTTCACTTGCTAAACATCATACTTGAAGTTAAGTACTCATCCTGTTCTTTATGTTTGTTAATAAATGGGACTAATTTGATAAGGCTGTTATGAATGGGTTTAGTTCAATAAAACTTCCACTGGTGATCTATGCCTAAAAAAATTCTATATGAAAAGTAGGAGCTGTATTCTGTGAGATTGCTTATCACTCCCATTATTTTTCTAGGGGTCTTTAAAGACTAATTCAGACTATTAGTCAGTTTTGATAAAATACTAACTCTACTTTCATTTAAAGTCTCATATTCAATTCTGTTAATAATACATTAGCAAAGCATTTCTCTCTTTGTATCTATGAAGCTATTATTCACATTAGAAATCACTGTTCTATAAACTGCACTTGGTTCTTATATGAAACTCAAATTTCTGTTAAACCTTTTCTTTTATCCAAAGCACTAATTCTGTAGTAACTTAAAGCAAGGGTATCCACTATTAAGTGATAAGTAAATAAACAATTTAATCCAATGTTTTATGGTCACCACAGTATCGCCTGTGGTCCTTGGGCTTTCAAAGACTGGAAGAAGCAAGCTATCCCTGAGTCAGTCACTGGCCCTGAATTTCAGGGTTCATATGAAGTATATGCAAGTATTCTCAACTTGTAATCTTAAGCAACAAATATGGAGGAGGAACTACTGACGTATGTTGTGTTGATCTACTGCATCTAAAAATTGCTTCTAGCAATTGCAGCTGAGAATTACTTCTACTGTTTGAGTAAAGTCAGCCCTTGCAATAAAGCCCTGTTTAGGAAAGGCTATTCATGTTCAAACTTAATTTTTCATGAATTGTTATAGCTCTAGTCTTGTGACAGTGCCTCAGGATCCTTGACAAATAGACTAACTGGCACTTTCTTTACTAATTAAAATTTACAGTTTAATTTGGACAATACTGTAGTATATTATGAGCAGGAATAGAAACAATTGTTGATGCTTACTGTGGATTACAGCAACAGTTCTCAGCCTTTCTCTGCTGAACCAGACTGTTCATAAAGGTGTCACGAATCTTGCTGCAGCTCCCAAGTGAGGAACTACCTTAAAGATGAGTGATTACAAGATGGTGTTCCTCATTGGTGGTTTACGTTTCAGATATTTTTTTGTCCCAGCTCTCCTGATCAGTACTGTCAGAATACTCAGTCTTTTCTCTAACAATGAAGAAAATGTTTTGCTGCTGTTTCTTCCTCTTGCTATAATCAGACTGATCAGCTAACTAGGAAAAACATACTGTTTTGTAATAGCTGAACCATTTCCAGCTGCGCTAGAGCAGGTGGCTTGGAGAAGTAACAGGAACAGTATGTATTTCTCTTAAATTTCCTAGAGATCTATTTAGTTATTAATCATAATCTAACAGATAATATAATCTAATCATATTCATGGTAGGGAAGTCATGGTTTCACTTGCTTTTCAAGCACTGAGAATTGCTCAGATCAAGAGATAGTAGGGGAGTAAAGAGGTAAACAACTGAGATTGTATCAAATGTTATTTCCAAAGTAAGAGCAATGGAGAGAAGTTTGAGAAATGTGGACTTCCAACAGAAGAACATTACTTTTGTATAGATATGGAAAGTTCTTGTATGTCTTCTATCGCAGCTGATAAGAAAGAGGTTACTGCAGAATGTGAGATTTAGAACAAAAGAATGAGTGGGCAAGAAGTCTTTCTAAAGACTTAAGCTCTTTGTTAAAATACTTTTTGCTGTGCTGTATCATAAAGTCTTTCTTAGAGCTATTGTTTCACTTAAAGATGCTTCCTATAATGTAATAAATGTACACTGGATATCCTGCTGCAGAAGGGATGGAGACAAAGCACTGTAGTTTTGTCATGTGATAAAACAGGTTGTCAGTAAAGGTATTGTGCCTTATCAATGCTTTCAAATTAAAAATGAAATGCCATTCAAATGAAACTGTATTCAAAGAACTCAGAATTTGCTGCCTTATTTCATGAAGAACAAGCTACCCCCCATCAATTCCTTACAAGATACTGCTTACTTGAAAGCAGTTAATTGCTTGTGAAAGATATGAACCTTTAACAGCTGCCTCTGAGCTGTGTCTTACCTCGTAAAGTAGTTAATCTTGCTGTGATTACATTTGCTTGAACAATGTAATCAAATGAAGGAACAGTGTGCACAAACCCATTATTTAGTGTTCAATGTCTATTAGACTTTTAAAAAGATTCTGTAGTAGTTCACTAACAACCACCAAAGCTTCTTTTAACTTAGTGCTATTTGTTAAAAGAAAACACCTCCATTCTCCTTATCTAACTCCTAAAACCAGAATGATGCTATTTTAGAACTAACTTGCAAATAACCAGGTGAATATCTATTCAACAAAACAGCTGTATCTATGAAATAGCTTATATAGGGTTATATTCTTCTAGCACGGGGTGTGAACCTTTTTGAAATGTCCACTACTTATTTTTCAGAGTAAGTGTAGGTTTTTCTTAAAGATTGTAATATAACTAGCTTATTATGTGCAGTAGCATGCAGTAATATGCCTTTACTCTGGGGGGGAAACTGTTTCCTTGTTTTCATCTTATTGTTAAGTAATGTTATCCTCTACAATGGAGGCTTCCTTCATTAGCTAACAAAAGTCCCTAAGTTTGTGCCAATATTGCAGTTAAATCTTTTTAAAGGTCTTGTTACAAAGCTTGTGTACTTGCTACCTTGCTGTGTGCACAAAGAATTCTTGCACACAAAATTAGATAATAGACAATTAGATAAATAATTATTCCAAATAATTACTGTTAGACTACCAGAGATTATTTTGCTACCGATATGGTCCATCATTTCCCTGTTAAGAAAAATAGCTTGTTTACGTGTTTTTTCCATTTTCCTACAAAATTAAGTATTTGTTCTCCCACAGAGACTGAAAGATACCAAAATGAAGAAAGGCTAAGTAACAGAAGAATGAATAAGAGATACAACTTGGGGAAAAAAGAAGGGAGAAATAAAGGGAGGGAAGAAAAGGAAAGAACAGTAAATTGGGTGGGGATGAGAAACTTAGGTGAAAAAAGTGAGAAAAGAAATTACTTCATCACTAAGGCAATATTTCTAGCACAGCAACAGCCTGAGTTGGGTAAATGAACTGCTACTTGAACTCTCAAGCTTTCACAGAACACTATTTAAATAATCTAAGTGCAATTTTTTGAGGCGATACTAGCAAAGGGGCTGTTAAAGCTAACCATGCCTTAATCTATCACATACATAAACAATATTAAAGTCAATATGACTTAGCACATGCTTTAGTTGCAGTTACCATAAGCTTCATGTCCTTATCAGGTTTGATAGAGGTTAAATGAAACCAGTTATAATAATTTATTACACTGGTTCTTAGAGACCTTCTGCAATCTTATTTTATACCTTTTTATTTATAAACACTTCTGGAAACTTGCCCAGTTTTCAGAAGCCAATATCTTTTTATTAATACTATTTGCTGTAGAAGTGAATTTAATCTCATTTGTATTTCCAGTTAGAGTTTGTGCTCGGGTTTTAACCTGCCTTTCAAGGAAACAGCAACTTCTAGGCACAAACAGAAAGAAAAAGGACCAAAGGGATAAACCAAAGGAATTCAAATTGGTAGTGGGACCTGAAGTTACTACATCTCCTTCAGAGTGAGGAGGAAAGTAATATGATTAGCACTTGTGTTAATTTTTGGAGGTCTCAAATGTCTGCTGGTTGCTTTGAAAAATATTTCATACAGAATTTCAGATATTTTTCTTTTCAGAAAACTATCTTAGAAGTTTTTCCCCCTTCATGGGTGGTGGGAATGAGGAAGATACCTCCTCCCATTCTGTTTCTATGTTGCTTGTTAGTAGGGATATGTGTCTTTTGGTGAGCAGAGCCTGGAAGGGACCTCTTTCATCTGCTTTAGACATTCAAAGGCCATTCTTGTCTAAGTACAGCTACTTTTCCAGAGGAGTTCCTTCTTTGAACAGCTGACTGATGTGACAGACTTGCTTTACAGATTTGTAATCCTCTCACATAAATGTTATGCCAGAACCATTAGCAAGATCAACATATCTGGTGTCAGTGGATATTCCTTGAAAAAAATAAAACATATTTGATATGACTCACTAGTTTTATCACAACCCTTGCAGCTTTTTTCCTTCTATCTAAACAATAAAAAAAAACCTGCAACAAAACATTCCTGTAATGAAACAGCCTTTTATTGTCTAGATAAAACAGATAAAATTATTTGGCTTTTTATCTAGCTAATGGGAAAGGTAGCAAGATGGCACAGTCACCGTATTTCATTATTTCCTTATTTATTCACACCATTAACTTCTGGTGCTAGTCACAGATTTACTGAAAAAAATAAATCTAAATAGTTGTCCCTTAGAAAAAGACAGTTCACCTAGATATTTTTCTAATTGTTTTACTGATGAAAAATCTGAAAAACCTGAATATGGGCTTTCTTTCACAACATTTTTGAAATAAACATAGTTTTAGTTTAGAAGCTTCATGCAAAAATATTGAAAGGGACCTATTAAAAGACTTATTTTGACCTTTTTCATGCAAAAGAACTGAGCTTATGCTTTTCATATCACTTGAAGATATAATATCACTTTTTGCATAGGCAAGATTATCCATTCTCTGACTAGCTCTACTGTTCATGCAGATTACTTTTAGGAAGTAAGCTTCCTACACACCATTAATGACTTTTCAGATCCATTAGTCTGTTATGTATTATTGATTTCAAGCCTTACTGATTGATGCATTAAGTAGACTTATTTCTGCTCTTAGAGAGTAAAGGACTGGCACCTCTTGTTCCTGTTGTTATATGAATGGTTTATCACTGCTTGCTTTAGTTGGTTCCTTGCTATGTCTCCTTCCTTTCTTCTGGTCTGTCTGTCCCCTGTGCCACTGTACTGTTCTCACCTTTACTATGTTTTTCTGTTTTTTTATCCACCTCCTGTGTAAAAGGAACTTGCACTCAACTTTGGAAAGCACAAGGTAGTACAAAAATAGAAGACTTGTGCACGTGCAGCAGTGTTTTCAAAGTTAACAGGGTGGTGTTTCATGTTTACTGCTCCTTGCAGAGCCTGACTGCTACTTGCCACAAGCTTCTCTGTCCTTGGCTGCTACTGCTCTCCAGGTACCACAGTCTGCTGCTGGCACTGTGGAGGCTTCTCATCCCACCACTTCCAGGTTCCAGATTCTTTGCAGTGCCCAGGTATTTGGGTTTACTTAGTACTGGATTTCTCATGTTTCACTCAGGGCAATACGGTGCACTCTGGGTTTGTGACCAAGACTCATACAACTAGATCCAGCTTGTCAATCTCTTGAATTCAGAGGCTACAAACTACAGCTCCTCTTATCTTTTTAACTACTCAGACATTGCACATGTTCCTCTGGCTGTTATCTCCTATTCTGCACTTTGGAATTACTTTATATGTTGAATACATACACTTTAGTCATTAGCACCACTGTTCAGTACAGATTATATATCTTTGGTTATTTTCTGCATGCTATTCTACAGGTGTTTGATAGCTTACGTCTTTGGTAGACCACAGACATTTTGTTCAATATAGTATTTAACTCATCACCTGCACTTAAAGTCCCTCACTATCTTTGTTGTACGGCCATAATAATTAGATGTCACATTCGGGTCTCAGCACTGATAATCTACACTGTATTTCAAGGCCAGTTTTTTAAGTACTTAAATGGTGTTTTGGGGAAGATCTTACTTAATACCAGGTTATCAAATGTCTGTAATATTTAGTTTAATTCTCAAAATGAGAATGTCCCCCATCGGCTGTGGGACAGAGCAATGCAAAGATCACACGGCTATGTAAATTAAGGCTTGGTACTTTGATATCAAAGTGCAGGCGGTTGTAAAAGAAGAGTTATAGAAAAGGAGTTTTAAACGTACCTGGTTCCACATGTCTGGGCAGGCGTCTTTCTGTTAGACCTTGTCACCTAATAGCCATTATTCTTCTGCAAGGAGATTCAGAGCCAAGCATTCTGTATGAAGTGGAGCAGAAAGTTCCTCAGGTAGGGACAGGTTGTTAAAAAGGTTTTTAGGTAATGTCTGTGAAGGAAGAAGATTGAAATTAAATCAACTCACTAGTATCTATCTTTTTGGTAAATAAAACAGTGCAAAATTGTATCCTGAATTTAAACAATGTCAATCTCCTGCTTCATACCGTGCTAATTCACCCTTTCCTTGGCACTAGTAACTTCTCTTTTCACTCATCACCTAATGATAGTACATTACGTAAGAGAAGGGGGAGCACGGTTATTATCTGATTTCTGTTAGCATTAACTTTTCCCCTTTGTTGGTTGTGTTCCCAGCTTCTGGACATTACAAGAGATTTCAGAATACACAGGAGGACATTTAGGCACACTGTTCCCATATAAGTGCAACCCATGAGAGATTGTAATCTTGAACTACTACATCTCTTTAAGTACAAAAGCTACTTAGCATGTAATGTCAGAGTTTACATGACTGTAAAGAAATATATTTCTAGGTGTATGGTTAGAAATACAACTGTCATTTGCCCAAGACATTTTGGACCTCAGGACTCCAACAATCTTAAAATACTACAAGGACTTTCCTTCAGGAATGCCTTTTCCTTCTTTCTTGCTTTCCTTTGCCTAGCCTAAACCAAGAAGTTAGGAATAATCAGTGCGAAGTCTTTTGAACTCTACCCCCCAGACCTATGAGAACAAGCCTTTGGATAAATACAGTTGCTATTATTTTATATTAATATGAATACCTAAGTAATATTAACTTGTAAATGTTTCTTTACCTTGGTGCAAATAGATATAGAAAATGTATGCCCTAAGCTTTAGAATTTCTAGCTGCCGATGTACTAACAAACCAAAGAGAATAGTCAAAAATCCTGCTTCCTTCTGTCACTCTCCTAGCAACCACCCAAAAAATGCCACTTGAAATATAGTTTCTGATTTTCTCCCAGTCACATTGTATTCCTCCTTGGTCAAGCATAAGCATTCTGTAGGATAGCCGGAAGAAAAGCATCTGTTCCCATTCAAACCTGGTTTGTCCCCTTGTATGACAGGACAGTGTCACTATAAGTGACAATCAGACCCTTGAGCAAATTTGAATTTCAAATGTTGGGCTGTGGTCCTCTCTTGAAGAGTGTATGTGAATGGTGCTCTTCTGCAGCAGGAAAGCTATACCTCAGTGCCTCTGCTGACCTCTGCAGAACTCAAGTATGAAATTGTCCTCTCTGTCTCCTGCTGAAGATAGACTGATTTTGACAATAAGTGGGAGATAGAGATACAATTAAAAACTAGGAATACGTGTGGCAATTTAAGGGCTTCTATGACAAATTATGTTTGTTGCATGTTTGTTTATTAATAACATACACCATGTCAGAACTGTGCTGCCACTTATGACACAGGTTGTTTTGTCTCTCCCTCATATTTATCCTGCTTAACCCCTCATTCTCCAGCTTTAGAAGCTCTTGTTTTTAGAATCAGTAACATCACATTCCTACAGATAAACTGAAATAAGTCATCACAGAAACATGAAAACAGAGGAGTGAAAGCAAGGAACTTTTCCAAATAAGACAGTGCAGTGGCTCTGTAATTGCATTAATACTGTTTACTGGAACTGTTTGAATTATTTTACTAGCTCCAGCACTGCTGACTTTTACTAGTTTTTCCTTGCAGCCATGAAGATTCTTTTAAGATTATTTTAGGAACAGATGCAATAATTTTCCTGCATTATCTATCACTACAGTGTTAAGCCCTTACAATTTATTTTTGCTGGTACTGGCCCATCATGAAGACTTTGAGGTTTTCAGGTATTTAAGGAGAAATTTGTTTTTTAACATACTGTTCTAGTACACTGTTTCCTAAAAAGGAATCTCTTTCAATACACAGAGCAGTCTCCCATATGGTTTGAATGTATGACGTTTAAGTAATAGAGACTACTTTTGAAGTGGTGTCTGAAATAGTCCAAATAATAATGGAAAGCTCAAGACTAATTCAAAGTCCTCTTTATTGAGTCTGCTAGTCCTAGTGAGACAGAAACAGTAAAGAAGTTATAAAAGAAAAAAAAAAAAGGCCAGACCTCAGCATAATGAGATTTATTTTTTTTTAATGTGCTGTATTTCTCCCATAGCTCTGTCCTGAGGGTGGATTCAACTCGGCTAACCTTAGCAAGAGTTTTACAGCTTGTTTCTGCTAGTCATCTATGCCCTCTCTGTAGTGTGGAGACAGGAGGGCAGCCCTAGAAGGTGGGGTGTTCTGGCTATCTTAGACACTCATCTCAGCATGGGATGAGTTGGGATGGAGGCATTTAAAGAGGGCACACAGCTAGTTCAGAAGAGACTGCTACATTTTCAATGGCTGAGGCTATTTAAGATGAATACCCACTTTTTTAAGGTCTACGTTGTATCTGCATAAAAATTTTCTGGTCAAAGTAATTTAATCCCTTGTGACGGTAATTATTTTTACAATGTCAGGAAGCTGTTGCAGGAGCACGAGGAGGTGTCTAAACATTTGTCATTTTTCCTTAATGTGGATACAGATTTGTATTTAGAGAGACACCATTTTCTCAGAAGATGCTTTACCTGGAGACCACTTCAGTTCAACACAGTACTCTGCTTCTGAAATTCAGTACAGAGGAAATGAGAAGTTCACCTTATAGATGACAAATAATGTTCTTACCCCAATTTGTTGAAAAAGGACAGATGAAATGTCTACTTTTTGTACTAACAATTGATGTTTAGGAAAAGCTGTAAACTGTTCAAGCCTCTGGCAAAACACGGCAAACATCTGTTGTAAACAAAAAATCCTTGCTAGAATTCTAGATGCTGCAGTCTAGCCTGAAGAAACCCTCCAATGCAGAAAAGTTTTTAAACAGCTGGACTATTGTGTAATTGAAGACCTGTGACTGTTTCCTGGAGAAAGGGAAGACAAAGAGGGAATTCGGCTCAGGGAAGAGCCAAAATAATCACGCATGTTTTTGCTAACAACAACCAAATGTATTTCTAGAAGAACTGCTTGGTAATAAAAACTATTAAAATACTTCCATGTATATTTTTTTTCTATAGAGGAGAGGAATTGCTATTGACTACAGAACATCAATAAAGACACTACCTATAACTCAGAATATTAATTTTATCAGTAAGCATTTATTTTAACTAGTGAAATCTTACTTCTGTCAGATGGACAAAATTGAGTTTAAAATTGGATTTAACTAATGGCTGTGGGGTAAAAAAGTGCTTCCATTGTGATTTCTCAAGTACCAGAACAGGAAAACAACTTGCAAAAGGCTGGACAAAGATAATAAACTATTTAATTTTAGTATATTTTTATTTCAACAAAGAAGGATTTGTATATGGGAATATTCTGGGAAAAATATACATACACAATATTTGTTCTGGTACTGACTTTATCTGGATAACAGCAGCACTAAACAATCAAATGCCTTCAGACTAGTTAAATCTAGTTAAATCTTCAGAAGCATTAGGTTAGTCTAATTTTATAATAATGTGACTATCAACAGAAATATTCAGGTGAAATCTTGTGGGGAAAATAGTGTGTTTATTCAGACGTATGGTAAAAGTATCTGTTCCTTTAACTTCCAGTAGCAGCTAGAAATATGAGTTACAGACTTTCTGGTATTCAGCCTTGACCAGTCACTAGTATGTCACAGGGAAAACCTTTTACAAGACTCTTTTTTCAAACATATTTATAGCTAGCAAAAATTTAAAAAACTCTGTTATAAAAGTATTTTTATTCCTCAGTTATTGTTATATTTTATACATTCTAGGAGTACTGATATTTGAAGTCTTTTTAAAAGTACAGAGCCAGCATATCACAGAAAACTGCTGAGTTTCATCTTGGCTCAAATATCATCATAAAGGTTTCTAGCTACAAGTGACTGAAAACTTATATCCTGGAGAAATGGTAGAAACCTTAAATTATCCAGCTCAGTTGCTGAATTTCAGATACAATTTGTGAGACTCAACTGAAATGAACTATTTCTGTATTTGTAAAACCTAGAATGGATGACAGACAGCAAACTGTACCATCACTAGGATATGGAGTATCTGCCATTCCATAGTAAAGCTGGACTTCTCCTTTTTCAAAATTTTTGCCCATGTCTCCTAAAGCCCTGCTTTCCAGATCTCAATTATTTTGTTGAAACAGAAACCATTATTCTTACAGAGGGCCAAAGGGCTTGTGCTTTACCCTGTTAGTCACACACATTGCCTACTGTCGTATTTAATGTCCTTCTGCAGAAGCTGGCCTAAGATACTGGAAAATCAGCTGCAAATTATCTCTGTGGCCTGGATTACAGCTTCCCCTCTTCTTTGTTTCTCTACGTGACCCATGCTTTGTTTTATCTTTTTAATGATAGTACTCCTGTGTTTTATGTTTCTGGTGTAGTTCCATGAATTTTGGGGAGGGATGCTGTCAAGTCAGGAAAGCACGCTGTTATTTATGTTGCTTTTTGCTGTAACCATTTTGGTGTAAAGACGGGTTGTGCAAGCTCTTTAGATAAATATCTTTGAAAGAACTGGCATAATTGGAAAAATTAGATAGTTTTCAGACACACACATTGATGTATAGTAACAAGTTGGCAGGGCAGGTAAAAGCAGCAACTAAAACCAAATTGCAAATAATTCCTCAGAATTTAGTTAGATAAGTACCTGGTACAAAAGTCCATCACATCTTTGAGTCCTACATAGGCGCTTTCAGAAAAGTGCATCAAGTGGCCTCACAACAAGTATACAGGTGAAATTCCAGAACTAGTGCTCCAAAATGCACTTGCACAGATCACCAATAAAGGACTAAAATACCTGGCTCCCTGTAGGTGAATACTTCTCATAGAAGATCTCTAATATGACCTCTCAATACTGATCATTAAGCAAAACATGCAAAACACCTTCCAGTTTGGGAGCATATATATTCATAACTCTGCTGATTACCAAAAATTAAAAACTCAGCCCCAGTGGAATGGTTAGAGAATGCACAACAGTCGCTCTTTTTTAAAGTCTCATCTCCATCATTTTTCTGTGCTGAGTGAATCATGAAGAGGCTTTTACTTCAGTAACATCTAATCAGCAGAGGTCAGAAATTCAGTAAAAGCGCCATCAAAGTACCGCAAGAAAAGCCTGAGAAATAGCAGTGACTAAGAACTATTCCCAGCATAGCAAATCTTAATGTTGCATTACTCTGGTTTCTGGTTTTATTCAACCTCTCGGTTCTTAAAGCCTAATTCCTATACAAAACCCATGTTCCTGTATTTTCAGCTAGTCATTCTGGGTGCTTCACTTGCAGGCACTTCTCTGGAATGCAAATCTCAGAGTTCTGATCATCAAGCCTTGAAAATCAGAGCTTTTAATAAGGCTATTTAGGATCTTCTTTTTAAAAGAATAAAAAATGCTGCATTAAAATCTGTGAACCAAAAATTCATTTTAAGAAGAACGGTTTCTCTCCCAATCATTAGGAGAAAGGAGGGAAAGGGAGCTTGTATCTCAGCTGGTTTGTTCTGGCAACTTTTTTGAAAGGCACTTGCATATCATGAAGAGAGTTGCTGAGCTGAGATGAAAACTGGTTTTGTAGTATGACTGTTTTAAATGATACAAAGCTCTCCAAGAGTGGCTGTTAGCTTTCAGATTTCTGTGCTTGTGCTCAAGCTAAAGAGTAATTTGACATGGACCAAAATAACTTCATGGTTCAGACTTCAGCCTTTTTTTCCCTGACTTTTATGTTGGCAACTTGAAACTACATTCTTACTTACATCCAGAATCTTCTTACAAACCCACAAAAGCCCCATCAATGTTTGATTTAAATCACTGAAATATGATTTGAGAGGCACAGATTTGCTAAGGTGCACACTGGAAGAGTATTCTAGAGGAATCTCATGATGTTCTTGGACTCTTTCCTGGCATGTTGCTTTTAGCTACTGGATGTTCGGTTAGATGGGCCTTTGGATTGACCCAGACTGGTCATTCTCATACTCTTCTGTTCTTAGAGATAGCTATTAAATACCAACATCTTTCTCTAATGCAACAGGTGATTTAAAATAATAAATAAATAATCCCTCATGAGATCTCTTGCTCTAAACTCCTCAAATGTCAGAAGATTCCAAATCCAAACTTAAAATCCTAAATACATGGCCAGATCATAAATAGGTATTTAAGGTTACATCAGTGCAAGGTAGTAAGACTGTATTTGAGAAAATGTGCTCATTTATTAACAATTTAGCACAATTTAGTGGTGAGAATTTAATAAGAATTTGAGAGTCAGGGTCTGTCAAGGGCCTGAGTGCAGTAATAAGTCTTAATTGCCCTGACCAGCCTCACCTGACACCTTCATGCCCCTCCTCTACTTATGGGGCCAGGGGCTGCATTTAAGCTTGGGCTTGGCCCTGTGCTACTTTCCTGAGCCTATCACAGCTACCCCTGTACCATGGGCATCACTGATCTGCCCCTGGGTACAGACACTGACCTGCTGCCTTTTGCTCCCAGCATTGTCTCAGAATCTCAGCTGATCCTGACTGCCCTCCCCGGATCTGCCTGCCTCACCTCACTCATATGCTGTGGGATGATGCTCTGGCTGGTGAGTCTCCTGGTTTATTATTGTCCTCTGCTTCCTGACTCCTATATAGCAGCTAGCCTTTTACATAGTCAAACACTCATGTCCTAATTAAAAATTCTTGCTTTTGTTATTCTTAGTTTAATTTTTGTTTGTTTGCTTTAGTGTTTGAACACTGGGCTGTTTGATCATCTTAAAACATCCCCAGGAAAAAGAACTGCTACACTTTCTGCTACGCAGGTGTTGAACTGGTGTTGCAGTGAAACCAAGTCACTTGTTAAACTGTCAAGAAGTTCTTCTGGAGAATGAGGTTCTGTAGTGTTCAAATCAGCACAGTGAATGGAAAAAAACTCTCCATTATTTTCCCACTGTAAAGCAGCTCTGGAGGGCTTGTCCAGAAACTGGAGTCTGTCAGGTGACAAGCGTTGCAAGGAAGGAACATGCTCTGGAAACTCTTTCTGTGGCAGAATCTTCCTTGGGCAATTTATGCTAGCTTGTACTTGCTTTGTAATGGGGAGCTCAGGTCCTTCAGCAGTAAGAGCTGAGTTAGTAGGGCTATGTTGATTTATGCTATCTGAGGAGGAGTAGATACATGAAAAAAGCACAAAATTGCTTAATTCAGTAAAGGTAATTAGACCTGGAAGTTTATTATATGTTCTGTGGAATATCTATTTTTGTCCACTGTAAAATGGACTCCTAATAGGTATACCCTTACTTAGATGTGAAATGTTTATGCTCAGAAAATAGGTTTGAGTTTCTTTGGTATCTAACTTCACAAGGCTGCCAAGAGATTCTTTTTCTATTGTTTTTATTGAGTAACCAACAGGATTGTTGTTGACTTGCTGTCTGCAAGACACTAGAACACATTGAGATCGCTGCAGTTGGTTGCTGATGGTAACTAGTTCTGATTGCTGCACAAAGACTTTTTTTCTGTAAACTGCAAAATAAACAGCCCTGTCCTCTCACTTTAAAAGAAATCCAAGAAAGTAACTCTACCACAAACCAATAAATTAGAAAACAGTAAGACTGAGTAGACTGTTAAGTATGTCCATAGTCAGCAATATAATAGCAAGTTTGTACCACTTGCATGGCTAGGATTTTTTGAACTTATATTCACTTAAATTTGTGGAGACAAAAGCAACTGTATTTCTCATTGCCTCTTTCCCCTGACAATTAATTACTATAAATAAACACTGAAAAAATGTAACATTTTCACTTCTCGTGTCAAAGGCAGCAGCAATGCGTTTGTTGGGTAAGATATTCTTTATGCAGCAAGGGCAAAGGCTTAACTTTTTGGCTGGGTAAAGTTCTTTATGGGGGGAGCAAGGACAGGACAAGAATTTTACTTGTAGTAAATGACATTTTTTTACTAAATGCTGCATAAAGGGGTAAAAACACACAAAGAAGATGTTGTAATCGGGGAAAAATGCCTCTAAATGTCCATTCTTTACCAAGGTGTTCTGCTGTCCTAAAACTGCTTAGAAAAGAGCTGGTTGCTTTCTACTGGTGACATTCTTAAGTCTCAGTTTGTACAAGAAGAAAACTGTATAGTTGTGTGCACAATAGTTCAACTGCTTTGGGGAATCAGATCCAGAAATGAAGTCCATATTCAATGATTCATGTTTTTAATGTGTTTTGGTGTTTAAAGCATATTTGTAGACATGTAGAAGAGTGGAAAGTATACAGTGCCCAGCTTTCCTGATCATATATATGAACTCGAGGATATTCTTTCAGTGACAAATTCTTACGGTAAATAGAGATGACATGTTTGTCTATGTCTGCTGCGCCGCAAAACTACTACCCAGCTATGTTTTCATGATTTCAGCATCATCTGCAAGTCATGAACAGGAATGCCAGTTCTGTACGGAGCAGGCAGAACTATAAAAGTAGAGTGAAGTGGGAAATAATTTGGCTTTCTGAGGATCATAGAATACCAGGCTGGAAGGGACCTCAGGGATCATCTGGTTCAGTCTTTCTTTGCAGTCTAGACAAGATGGCCCAGCACCCAGTCCAGCTGAATCTTAAATGTGTCCAATATTGGGGATTCCAGCACTTCCCTGGGGAGATTATTCCAATGACTGATTGTTCTCATTGTGAAAATGTTTCTTCTTGTGTCCAGTTGGAATCTTCCCAGGAATAACTTGTACCCATTACCCCTTGTCTTTTCCACGTGACCCCTTGTAAAAAGGGAGCCTCCATCTTCTTTGTACCCACCCTTTATATACTGGAATGTGGTCATAAGGTCTCCCAGAAGCCTTTTTTTTCCTCAAGGCTGAACAAACACAATTTTCTCAGCCTCTCCTCACACAGCAGGCTTCCCAGTCCTTTGATCATCTTTGTGGCCCTTCTCTGGACCCTCTCCAGCCTGTCCACATCTTTTTTGCATAGCAGGGACCAAAACTGAACACAGAATTCCAGGTGTGGCCTGACAAGTACTGAGCGGAGTGGGATAACGATTTCTTTATCTCTGCTGGTGATCCCCTTGTAGATGCAACTCAACATCCTGTTGGGTTTTTTTTGCTGCAGCAGAACACTGCTCATTCCAATTGAGCTTGTTGTCTAGCAGGACCCCCAAGTCCCCTTCCACAGAGCTGTTCCCCAGCCAGATAGACCCCAGCCTGGGCTGCACTCCTGGATTATGTTTTCACAGGTGCGAGACCTTACACTGTCCTTGTCGCACTTCATAAGGTTCTTGTTAGCCCACTCTTCCAGCCTATCCAGGTCTTCCTGCAGGGCAGGTCTCTCTTCCGAAGTGTCCACTCCCCAACTCAGTTATGCATCATCATCAAACTTTGTCAGGGTACACCTGATCCCATCATCCAGATCGCTTATTAAGATACTAAACAGTGTTGGGCCCAATATGGATCCCTACCCCACTTGTGACAGGTTGCCAGTTTGAAAAGGAGCTATTTAGCACCATCACCACCCTCTGGGTGCAGCCTGTCAGCCAGTTCCTCACCCACCGCACAGACCACTTGTCTAGACTGTAACACATCAGCTTCTCTGGGAGGAACTGTGGGGAGCTGTATCAAAAGCCTTAGAGAAATCCAGGTGGACTATGTCCCCTGCTCGCCCTGCTTCAACTGAGCATAAGCATGCTACTTTGTCATGGAAGGTGATTAGGTCTGTCAAGCAGGATTTGCCCTTGGTGAATCTGTGCTGGCCTTTCCCAATCACATGCTTCATTTGACTTGCAATAGCCCCAGGAGGATTTGTTCTATAACTTTCCCAGGGACTGAAGTAAGACTGATGGGCCTGTTGTTTCTTGGATCAATGCCAGTGGTTTTTTATCACTTTAGTTCATATAAGTTTGGTTTTGAGATGTTTGTTTATTCAGAAGGCTTTCTGTTTTGCTTTTTAAGCTCTGAAAACAATCTTCAAACGAAAGTCCCCATTTTTATTAAAACAAAACCCTGATCTTCAGTTGACTTTTTTTATTGTAACCATACTGAACTATGTACCAATTCATCAACAAAAAATTAAGCAGAGTATATTTATTAAGGAAATTCGTGACACTACCAGAGAACAGAAGCGCACCATGTTTTCATTACTCATGACTAGAAATATTAGGCAAGTTTAAAGCATTATACCAGCACAGAATAAAAAGTCTCTGCTCCAAAGAGTTTATCAAAGTATAGGGAGACAAGAAATGGAAGCATACTGGCAGGAAAATAGCAGGCAAAAATAAGACAATACAGGTCAGTGCTGACAATATGGCCAGCAGGCTCTGTGTGCCTGCAGCCTTGCTATTGTCAGTGGCTCTTGTTGCCACTGCCAGCAACATGAGGAACTGCATGAAGACAAGCAAATCATGCATGTTGGAAACTGTGCTCAGTGAATGATGGCAATGAGCATCACCGGCTGACAGGATGTGAGAGCTGGCAAGCCAATGCTGTCTTAAAGATGATAGGCAAGCTGGAGATAGATAATCCATCAAGGCCCTTGGAAGTAAAGACCAGCAATATATATCGGATTTAATAGAAAAGGGAGAGTCAAAGAAGGAGATGCACAGCAACAACAGTCAAAGCACTGGACTAGGAGAGGACAGGGTCAAGATGAAAAGGGCTCAGACCGAGCTGGACATAGCTGCACTGGCACATTTGCATCCTGTCTGCAGCCTTGTGATAATTGCCTTGTATGTTCCATTAATTAAGGTTGGAGAAAAAGGACATCATAGCAACTGAAACAAAAGTCAGTGAGGATCCAGAGGAGGCATTTAGCACAGCAGGTATTAATAAAGGCCACACCGTAGAGTTAACCCAAGAAGAATCTTTGTTCATTTAGAAGCCTCATGCGAACACTTCGGAAATCAGAGTCCACGGTGATGAGAGGCTGCATGATAGTCCTTGCAGAAGAGTTTATAAAGTCCTAGCAGAAGGGCATATGGCTTTACACTTCTGTACATTGAGAAACTCTGATAATAGAATTGTGGTGGATTCTCTTGTAGTTTAAGCATTAGGTCTGCTGGATTTTGGACTTTGTGTGAAATGTTTCAAGTTTTAACAGGGAGAAACTCCTCATAATGTCGCTGTTGTCAACGGTCATGACAGAATCCTGCCCAAATCTTGAACACTGTTGTAATCTAAGCCAAATCCTGCTTCACCTGCTCCTGGACAATTTGTCTGGGGCAGGACACTTGTCACTGAAATCTCTTACAGACCCAGATGAAATATTCTCTAGTATTTTTAATTTGAACTCACTCTTCAGGCTGTTTTCAGAAACAATTAAAACTAAAGATTTTGAAAATTCAGTGATATTAGTGAGCGGTCTGTTTCTCCCTCCTCATCCCGCCCAAATTCCTGAAAGCGCTGGGCACGGAGCAGCCAAGAACAGCAGAGAACAGGGCAGTTGCAATAGCTGTGAGTTGCTGAGACTTAAGCTGCAGCCAGTGATAAAACTGTCTGCTTATTAGTGGAGGAACACAATTTTCTCCCACCACCGGACTGGTAATCACATTTTTTACTTTTTTTTTTTTCAGAATCACCAATGGTATTTCTAGAAAGCATAGGATCTCTTTCACAAGACAGTATGTGCCAGGAAAAAGAGCTGTATAACCATCAGGGCAGTATACATATTATCTACAGATCGTTTGAAGACAATAGTGCTATTATCTAAGGAGAAAGATGGTAATTCTTCAATATCAAATGAGGCCACACTTTGTTTACCTCTGGTTATCATGAACTATTATTTCTCAAACCCCAGGGTTTTCATTTTGATTGCTGTGTGTGGGTACAAATTGCTTGTTCTTTTTCCTCTTCCCTTAAGTCTTTTCATCAGAGAATTGGCTGTCTCCATTGCTGTTCTTTATCTTAGCTATCAAGATATTAATGCAGCCCCTCCCAATAATGGGCTCTAGTCACTGAGTTCTTTCTATTCCAGAAGTAATTATGACATAAGCAGATGAGATTAAAAAACAATCAATCAAAAAACAAATGGTACCAATTGTTCTTCCTGTCAGCAGTACAAACTCTGCCTTCATGCTGACCCAAACCTGGCATTGCTGTCTGTCACTGGGCACCTCTAATGGCAGTCAGTACTTGACTGGGTGAAAATGATTGATAAACAGAATTTCCCTGCAATTTTATTTCTCACCCCTTCTCTACCAATAATCTTTTTTTTTTTAATACGAGTCCTGCCCTAGCTGGGAAACACACTATTCTGCTGCATCTCTGCATAAGCAAATCTTTCATCATATCTGCTTCCAGCAAAGATGACAAGGCACCTCAGAGACCACCACGTGCTGACCCCACCTCTCAGCCCACTGCAGGCTGAATTTCCTGTGGCACAGACTTGATTTATTACGGGCAAGAGAATAGCAAAGGAAGTTTCCTTTAAGTTTTGTATCTAATAATTGCCTGAAACATGGGGAAGTTGTTCTTTCTGCAATGATACAGCAATTTTTCTATTGTTTTTAAAATGCAATTTGTCCCTGCACTAAACTGCAGCAGCATAGCTTAATTTCAGACATGTGAGAAGGGCTGGGAAGGTGAGAGCTCTTTTTTGGGAACTGGAAATAGGGAAGCTTCCAGCTGAAATTATTTGAGAAGAGTTTGGTTAACCAGAGTTCCCTGGAGAAGGGTAGGCTTCGTACAGAGTTTAAGCCATAGGAGAGCGGGGAGGATGAATCTGAGAGCTCAGTCCACAAAACAAGATAACAAGCTTTTTTTGGAGGCACTGCAAATCCAACTTGGCTGGTCTGGAGAGCTCCTTGTGTGACTGCTTTGTCTTCAGCCTCTGAGGAATGACAAGAGGGAGAGAGGTGGGCTGACCTTTTCAAGCTATGTGGCCTTGAAGCAAGCCATGAACCACTAGACTAAGCTGGAAATACTACTGGGGAAACTAAGGCAGACCACCTGCTGGATTGTGTCTTGCCATAGAGTGGCAGTCTAATGCCATGCTACAGAGCTAAATTTATTCTGATGAAGAGATCACTGAGATAAGCTTTTCATCTCAGTGGAAATGACCTTTTCTGGTTTTGGTAAGTCTTGGGAAAAAAACCCTGTGCGTGAATGGACTTCTGTAAGCCATCCTTTCTGGTCTGGCCCTTCTGTATTTGGTCCAGCCCTGGGATTCTCGCTGTCCTGCTGTGGGGCTAAACAGCTCCACAGTGTGACATGCTTGCTGGCTGCACCCAGTCATTTGTGCTTTTGTTGCTCACTATAGAACTTGTCTACCCTATAAAATTAGAACCACCTATGAGGTGAATTATTTGCTTCTACTGCTAAGCAGAAACCATGTTGATTTGATTTACTGTTTTCTATTTTGTCTATTGATTTTTGGGTAGTCCCAACAGTGTGCTCCCATAAAAGGCCATACAGAACTCTATACTCAAGTTTGACAATTTTATTTACAAAGGGTGTTCTTGCCTTCATGTTGCCTTGCCAAGTTACTCCAGGCATGAAGAACTAAATTTAATTTCTACCATTAATAGAACACGAAGGAGATATATATTACACAACTCTCTCCCTGCTTTGTTATTTGGGGTGCCGAAATTGCAGCATGCTGCCTAAGAACAGTTAGGAAGTGGGAGAGTTCCCACCTGACACATCTTAGCTGTTAAAAGGCAAAAAGAACACAGATGGTTGAAACCAGATTTTTGTATAAAATGAGCAACCAGTATTCACCTGCATATCTAAGCAGATAAGTTTGTTGCATGTACCAGTACGAAAGTAGGCCTCTGAAAATGCTTTTGAGAGAAAAGTGTTTTCAAATGTTGCAACCACTGACAAGCAATACTGCACCTAACACCCAGAGCTCACAACTACTAGACAGGAGGGACTGTGTAAGGAAGGCTGCTAGGGACTACGATTTTTACAGTGTGGTATTGCCCCTTGAAAGGCAGATATTGAAAACGGATAGACTTTCAAGTGAAAAATCAGTAATTCCTTCCTCCTTCCCATCACTTAAAGAAAGAACCAACGTGTTTACAACACAAGCAGAGCCTATTTAGAGGGCAGCATAGTTATCTTCAAGATGTTTTACAGGGTTTATCACTATCATTTTCCCCATCATAACAGAGGAAAAAAATCATCCGACTTCCTTGCTTTGTGCATTTCTAATTTGTGGTAACTCAAATACCAGAACTGTATCTGCACTCGAAGAAAAGTCTGAGTTTACTTTTCCCATTACTGAGTAGTCTACACCTCTCTCTTCATACTGGCTTTGAAAACCTAGGTGGTCTTTTGTAAAGTTTCAGGAAGCCCAGATGAGCTTTCATATATATGTCTCAGGAACATTAATGCCATGCTGACCGTACCCTTGGTCTTTTAACTCCCCTGGCGTTTCCCAATGGCAGTCTTTATTTTCTATGCAGCAGGTAAACTTTTCTTTCAGCCCACTCTGTATTCCTGCAGATGAGCTAAAACCTAATTCCACACAGAGCTCCCAGCCAAAGATGAGGACACTGTTCTCTTTCACCCATTTTGAAAGAACTCCTATGCTCATTTGGACTTTTAATTAAATTTTAACCATGCATTATCTTTCCCTTGTCCTGTTAGATAATTTTCTCAGTTTCATGAAAGGGCCGCAGAGTCCATGGTCTTTCTGCTATTTTTGCCTGTAGTTTATAAAAAGCTATGAACACAAGTTAATTACCAGTAGCAAGAGGTGCAGGTGAAAGTCAGGACTCTAAAACTGGGAAGGATGTTCTCACCATACCTCGATGTGACAGAATTCAGAAAGATGAATTCTGGGTAGGTTTTCTTTTCTCTGGAAGTGACTGGAGGGCAATTCCGACCTCAGCCGTAAGCCAGGTAGACTTCTGGAGTGTTTCACCCACAAAACTGTGGCAGAAATGTTTGGAAACTTTAGAACAAGCAGGATAGTTTTAGAAAGTACCTGAGGTCATGAGCTGATACGTTTTCTCCATTAATTTTCCCAGGGATACACACAGGTGAGCTTTTGGTGGAGAATACCTATGAAGAAAAACAACTATTGCTCAGTAAAATTCTTTGAATTGTTCTCTCTGGTTTACTGCTGCATAAAAACCAGAAGCAAATCTGAGACAAAAAAAGTTTTGTGAAATATTTGCTACTTTGTCTTCGTCTGACTTCCAAAGCCCTAGGTACACAGAATGTGATGCCTCATCCTTCACACCTTGTGCAGTTCTAGGATATGACTCCTCTCCTTAGAAGCTGAGCTATCGCATATAAAACAGGTCAGCTGAATCGCCTCTAGCTATTGGAAATAATACAGGATCAGACAACCGTAATCATATGAGAACTCTTCTGTTGGACATGGTATCTCCTGCCTTTTGAGTAGTAAAATGCAAAGTTTTCTTCCAAAAAGGTCCTGTCCCTCAGAACGTCTAACACTGTGACTTGTTGCCTCATACCTACAGCGTGCTGCGTGCAAGCACCGTGTATGCAGGAACACAGAGTGATGGATTTGGGCTTCACATCAATGTCTTTTGAAGTTCATACCATTAATGCCACATCCACCATTGTCCCAGTATTTATGTGTCTGATATCACACGTAGAGAAGAAGGAAAGAGCACACGCTAGAAAATGACCACAGAATCTAAGACATTGACAAAGTTGAAAATTGTCAGGTGGTTAGCCACCTCTGAGCTCAGTTCTGTCACAGCTAGTTTAAATCTGACTTGGTTGTGGGTTAGGTACTGTGAGAGCTAATTTAAGGACAGGTACATGAGGAAGGGAATCTGCACTGAGCTGAGGGAATACAGTTTCCACCATTACTATTACAGCCTTCTCACAAAGGCTTTCCACTCACACCATTTATTTTTATTACATACGGCAATGAAGCTAATAGCTTGCATTAGGGTAATTTTGATGGTGGGTGGAAGGCCTAAATTCTGTGATATTCAGGCTGCAGTATCTGCTAGAACAGCTTCTTCACACTGTGCCCAATTCTCTCTTGCAATTAAACTTCACTTTACTGTAGTGAAAACCAGCCTTTAACTGGGAATATCTCTTTGCATAGTGCAACATAAAGGAAAGATTTGTGTGAATGTGAATCTGCAATGTACACCCTAACTAAATACAACTGAAAAAGGAAGCAGACAACTCCTGAAATGAGTGGTTATTTGCTGTTCTCTGCCTAAGGTATTTGTGTGCCTTTTTTTAACTGAAGAGTAGAAAAGGATGATGTCAGTGGGTTTTATCCCTATTTTTTGTTTATTTTTAGAAGTGGACCAACAAATAACCATGACCTAAATTCTACAAGACAGAAGTGCACACAAGCACATTGTTAAATATCAGAATCTATTTGAGTTTGGACAATTTCAGCAGAACTGTACACATACATCTTCTTTAAAAGCAGACTACAAAAAACTAATTCACCAGCACAGTGAAAATGAACAGTAACGTATAATATTAAAGACAGATAGTGAAGTCAACCTTTTAACTTCTTTATCTATACAGGGATAATGTGGATATAGCATTAAAATTCAGATATAAATCTGTCAAAGGCAAAAAAAGATAACAGTACTTTTAAGTGACCGTCAGTTTTTATACTGTCATTAAAGTGAAGCTGGAATCTGGATGGAACAAGCTTCAAACTGGGCATGTGCAGACCCTGCTGTCTCCTGTATTTAAATGGAAGCCGCTGCTGCTGCCCTTTGCTAAGCTGAAGATGGAATGAAGCAATCTGAAGCTCAAGTGAGAAACTCTGCACTAGATCCCACAATATTCCAAAGAATCTAGCAAACTTCTTTACACACACACAAAAAGGTAAATTGGCTGACTTAAATTCAGAGGAGAGCTTTTCTTTTTTTTCTTTTTGTTTAGATTTTGTTCACCTGAAAAATCAGCCCATTCAAAGGGGGATCTCTTGTCCCTCTGAAGACCCCCAACAGCACCAAAACTGTGGAGTCCTTCAATGCATGAAATGACTCGGGAGCCAATGCCTACAAATTGATGGACCTGTCTCTGAGAGCCCAAACAGTAAGTGTTTTCTGTCACTAAAAGCTGTAGCAAGTAGTTCTGCTGGCATTTATAGAACTGTAAATGGACATTTAAGATGCACGTACACATTTAATGCTGTAATGCAAGAATTAACAACATAGAGAAAACTTTAAAATCTTTTTATTCCTTTAGTTATTTATGGCAGAAAAGACTGTAGAAGCAGTGTTTTTCAGCAGTTACCTGGGCAGAAGACAGGGAGGAATGTCTAATGGCAAAGTACAACAAATATGTTGCAAACTACCAAAGCAACATGTTCTTGTGCATTAAACAGCTGTTTAGCAGTTCAAACACAATGCTTTGTTGTGTTATTATTCAGGATGGAAATGCCCATCATTTCTGTAACAATCTGTATGTGCCATGGAGTGCTTACTTAAATGCTAAAGAGTTGTTACTTGCAGTTACCCAAAACAGCTGTTCAGAAGGTTTTCCCAGGTGAGTTCTATCAAAGCTCTTTCTCAGTTGTTAAGTACTAAACAGACAGAAAATTTCCTTAGAAGTGTGAAGATGAGAATCCATTGTGATGAGACTTCGGGATGGAATTTCTTTGGGCTCACTAGAAGCATTCTCTATCCCACCCCACAAGCCTGAACCAAAGGAGTTCAGAAGTCTTCCTCCTGGTTGTGCATCTCAGCATACCTAGGATTAGAAAGTTTTGTTCGCCTGCTGTTTATATAAGAGTTTGTTTAAAAGTAAAGAATAAAAAGTGAGCCAAACTAACTTTTCAAGCTTTTAAAATTTGAAATTCAACTTAAAATCTTGATGTGGTCATACCAGGTATTTTGGCATGGCCCACATTAACACATGGTGGACACTTAAAAATTGTGTGCAAGTTTCAAATACTCCAAAAGTTTTTATGCATATAGGATGTTGGATTGGGTGTTTCAGTTTGATCCTAATTTATAATGAAGGACCAGTAAATATTTTCTTGCTTGTATAGTAATAATGCAGTCTGTTTGTTTATTTTTTTAGTAAAATCTGGATGTGTGCAGTGTGTTACAGAAAAATAAACAGGAAGTGGCCTGAGCCAAGGAGCTTAAAAACTAAATTAGCTGGATAACATATGAAAGAGGATAGCAGAACATAGCAGGGAGGGAGAAGAAGGGCTGGAGAGCACATGGCAAAATGGAAAAGGAATCTGGGGACAGAGTGATTTACATCAGAAAATTAAAAATGGATTTTTTCCTTATTCTGCTGAAAGATGTAGTTAGCTGTTTCTTTCCTCTCCCTAGGTCAAGTGACTGTACTTTCAAACTTTTGCATTTTAATTTGACACTAAGATTGGTTTAAAAAAATTTCAGGACTGAAAGCAATATGTGCTGCTTGTGGTTGAGATTAAATCCGGAAGATAGGATACAAAAATCTGCTATCCAAATTGCTCACCAGGACAAACATCATCTATGGAAAGCCAGCCCTGCTGTCTACTGGAAAGAGGGCTTAGCAGTGGGCGTCACCCTGCTGAAACCATAATTGAGGTGGGATTACACTCCTCTTTGTGCTGTCTGTCATCACAGAGCAAGTGCCTACAGAGGCAAGCTCAGACATCAGAGCAAGGAACTGTGAAGAAAAATAAGTGCTGTCAGTTGTCTGAGGCCTCTTGTAGGTAGGCAGTACAAACACTGTACCTAGAAACCCTATGAAATTACAGTGTTTCTGTTCTGAAAATTTTTCTAAACTATATGATTTGTTGTCATGTAAAAGGCCTAACACTACGATTGGTTGTGTAAGTCCCACTGTGTAAATAAGTGGCTTCATTACCCCTATTTGTAAGAAAATTAAGGGCAAAGAAAACTGACACTTTCCAAAAGTCAACATGGAACTGCCAAAACTGGTGATGTTTTGGAACTGGGCTCTATTAAAACATTCATTATGCAAAACCAGTGCCTACAGTTTGAAGACAGACAAATTCATAAAAGCAATGACATAGCAATCCCTATTTCCCTTTCTTGTTTTGTTTTACACCAAATTAGATACAATCCATCTGATATCCAGGCAGAAGCAGCTGAAAAATGTCCTTCTACTAGTCTTTTCTGTTTCTGGCTTTTGAAACAGTGTCACGCAAATAAATAAATCAATCAGTCAGGACCAGCATTGAAATATGTTCAAATCCTCAAATACCTTATGAGGATTTCTCCTTTCCCTGTAAGTATAAACTAAACCTTGCTTTATACTTTTGCCATTGGGAGAATGGGAGGAGTGGCCTATACCAGGTATGACTTATTCAGTACAAGTATTTACATTCATGGCCTTGCTCCTACCATCGTCACTGTTAGCTTTAGTAGGATTTCAGTAATCAATGTCTCCAAGTGAACAGTAACTAGGTGATATGATTTTTTTTCTTACTCCAAAAAAGAACAGATATTTCCCCCCCCCCCCAATAATAGTTAAACTGTATTCTTTGCATATTGCCCTTTTTTCACTTATACACAAATATTTTTCTCATGCTATGGGGAGGGGAGGAAAGAGGGTTGGACTTTAAAAATTAGTATGTCTTCTACTAAAAGTTATTCAGAGGTGACCTAGTTTGGTTGTTTTTTTTTAAAATCAATTATGAAATAACTATTCAGAAAATCTTCTCTTTAGGAAAACGTGTAAATAGATTCCCAAGACAGAATAGGTGCAGGCATCAAATATTTCTGGGTTTTATAACTGATCTAGACTTCCTTCTAACCTGGGAAAATCACTCAGGAATCATGGTTTTGTCCTGGACTGCAAAGGAATTCCTTTATCCTTTCAACTCTCTTCGGACCAGTGTCTTGCAAGGTCTTGACAAAATACATGGTGAAATAACAAGGCTCCATGTCGTGCTGCAGCCTCCACAGACAAGGCCAGAACAGCAAAGATTTAGACGTATTTATCAAATATTTCCTTTTCTCCAAACTCCCAAAAAGCATCATAAGTTCCTAAGTCTCAGTTAAGTTTACGGAATGATAACCCGTGAACTGTGAAAACATGGTCAGTTCTGGTTTAGCTGTTTTGTTGTTGGTGGTAGAAAAACATTTCTTTAGGGAGAACAATGAGCATTTTAAGAAGGCAGACTACATTATACCTAGCTGCTTCCCTTGGTTCTAGTGTTTCCACAAGGATACACTTAAATCTGCTGGAAGGAAATACACTAATGGAAAGCAACTACATAACTTCTTGACACTGACTCTATTGAGTCAAAGGACAGAGTAGGATTTAGAAAAGGATTACACCTATATATGGAGAATAAAAATATCTTCCACTGAGATTATCCTTTCAAAGGGATAATAATGATATTTTAGGGTACAAACCAACTGCTAAGACTCTATACTGAAAATGAAATTCTCACATCACTATTCATTTGCATGTTTCACAGCTTTGTGAAACACAGTCGTGGCTCAAGCCTGGCTAGTGCTTTGTTAGGAATGCTGGTCTGAATCAGCGTGGTACTTCCCACATTCCTTACCACACGAAAATTATCCATCTGATTCTGTAAAACTATAGTGTAGCGGGATTTTTATTCTCCCTTGCCAACCAAGGACTCATACCATGGGGTGACAACAGAAGACAGATACTAAACAAGGCTGGAGAAACCGAGTAGAGAACAGTTTTGGGAATTGTCTGATTTCTTGATTATCCTGCTGACCTGATTTCTTCAACACTGTCTTTTTCTCTCTGACATTTTTTTGGATGTACAATTCCTGTAGATCTAGAGCTGAAATTGATATAGGCACATGTTTTCATCTTCTAGTAAGGAAGCTGTAGGTATGCAACCTAGTGATGAATTTTAAGTGCTTAGGCCTGATTGGTCAACTAGTAGCTTCCTTTGACTTAAAGAAGCTTTGAATCAGATCTGTATTTCCAATAAAAACAATGAAATGACTTCTTTAAGAGGAAAAAGTAAACTATTAAGACCATGTAGTAAAAATCTCAGGGTTACAGGAAGTCCACGCTAAAATGTGAGTTTATTCATCTTTGCCACAGACATTTTTTTTGTCCCTATACTTAGTATTATTTATGTCCTATTGCTGCTCCTTTATTTTTTTCACATTTGACATTGTTATTGACTCTGAACTTGCTTCATTTCTGAATAAGTCAGTTAAAAGCCTCCTACTGTCCCTTAAATAATGTTTCCTCTCTTGTGGTTTCTCTGTGTATTTCTGTTTATCTTTTAAAATTTTCCTTGTCCACAAATTTACTTCAAATTAAAGCCTTTTTAATCTGTTCTTTGTAGCCAAAACAAGCTCCTTCAGTTGCTTCATTTCTGTTACCTTGATCTAGCTCTGATTAAGTGGATAGCTACAGGGAAAAACATCAGAAATCTCCATTAATAATAGTAATTAATTGTCTGTAGAACAGCAGCTAAAAAATGTTCTAACCACAAGGCTAAGGAGAAAAAATCCCAAACCAAAGACCACCTGATCTCATTTATTTAAAACAGTTTTATCTTAGACACTCCCTCGCCATTTGCTATTAGTATCAGGGTCTGGGGTTTTTTTTGTTGTTATTTTACTGTGTTACTGTGTTAAGCACAGCAATTTCTACCTGGCAAGGTGCCCATTGATGATGATGATGATGCAATGTCAACTTACACTTTGCTGCAGGAATCTGAACAATAAATGCCATGATGCTGTCATTCAGTTAGTGTATCAACCTTAACGTTTTGCTCCAATTAAAGGAACAGCCAGAGCTACATTTTCTCTCTCAAAAATGAGATTATTTGTCCAGCACTTCATTGCTGCTAATGTAGAAACCCAGGGAGTGCACTCTAGTTGTTGAAGATTGCTGCAGGCAGATCTTCAGCACACAAGCAAGGACAATCTCTTCCAGAATTCCAGACACTCCTGGGGTTCACCTCTTGCTACTGGCACATTGGTTTTAAATACACACTGTCTCTAATAACTTCAGCCCAATCTCACAGATGTATTCAGAAGTAACATCTGCCTCTACTGTCTGAAAATATCCATTTCCTTTGATAACTGGGATACTTTCAAAGGCATTTCTGAGTTTCACTCTAACGCTGAACACCAACTAGGAACACAACTCTAGCATAAAAGGGAGAACTTCCTATCTACCTCTGCGCAGTTTCCTCCTTTCCTACCGGCAACATTCCTTTTCCTGAGAAGGAATGACTGCATATGACAGCTGTATCACCTGCCACTACTTGTGATTGGAAAGAACATACCAAACCTCACAGCACTATTTAAGTTTGGTACAGGCACAGACCTTGGTACAAACAATTCCCTTGTCCTGGATCTTAGGCCACAGCCAAGTTGACAGTATTTACCACAGGCAGGCTACAAACGATTCAAAATATTTCCTGGGTTTTTTTCAACCCTGGTATGATTCTTGTAGCTCACTCAGTAGCTGAGGAATGCCATGGCTGCAGCATGCAGGCTTGAGCTACGGCAGTGGTCATGGCATGCCATTCCAGAATGAGTGCTACCCTTGATGAGAAAAGCCTGGCTATGAAGAAGAGACAGCGTCTGTCCATGCAGATGAATAAGGACAAGAGTTGGTATTTTTCATGACTCCATTAGCTGGTTGGAGCTGATGCCAAGACACGTTTAAGACAGTGGCAGTTGCAGAGAGGTGAGTGTCTAAGTCTCCTTGCCTGACCTTATATCAAACAGCAGCAGAACAGTGACCGTTTGGACAGCTGATCTTCTCTCCCCTTCAATTTCTATCAGGTCATCCTGCTTCCTGGGTGCAGCCTAATTGTTTGCTTCATTACTAATCTGGGGTCAGGTGGCCTAAAATATATTTGTGGCTCCTGACAGTGAACTAAAAAATCTTTTTAAGTTATTATTTAAAATGCTATAGTCTTCAGACTTGGCTACTGAATTTTGCTATGAGTTATTAGTTGCCTTCATCAAGTGCTTTATCACATACTTCACAGAGAGCAAAAGACCTTCATTCAGTGCAGAGTGAAAACAGAACTGGTATGGAAACCAGGCATAAGGTATAAGGGATTTGTGTACCAGTTTTTTCTGTCCTTAACTTAGTTTCCAAAAGACTCCTGTTCAATGTTGCTAGGGTTTTGGTAACCAAGTCTTGAGGGCAGCTCGCAAGTCAGTGTTATTTAGTGGGAGAAATGAAATAGCCATACTACTAAAGGAATAAATATATGTTTATCCATAGAAGATAATTTCTACTTAGAGAAGTCTAGCTACTGATGTCAGACAACAACAGAAATCATACTTCACAGGTACAGAACCTTTCCTGAAATGAAAACTACAGAAAACTTATGTCTTAAATACTGCATTACTTGATGTCAGATGCAATGAAAAGGGTCCCTTCGTGTCTCTTTTTCTTCTCTATATCCTTGTCTTTCTTTTGGAATAGATTGCTTTTCTTCACCAAAATTCTAAATCAACAGTAAACATATAAACCACCATTTGACCTTTGCGCTGCTGATGGCATATTTATTCCCTGAAGATGATCAACGCTAACTGTAATATGAAAGCAATTAGCTTATTCTGACTTCTTTTGCTTGCTGTCTTTCTGCATTCTTGACCACTTCCTCTTCTAGAGAAGCACATGCCAGCTTATTCAGTCAAGTCTGGCAATATACCTATGACTTCTTGTTTACTCCACAGAAAATGACACTGCAAGATGTTCCTGGTGCCTTTCCTACAGTGGATGTCCCAGACCATGCCCATTATACAATTGGAGTAGTCATTCTTATAGTGGGAATCACAGGAACTCTGGGTAATTTCCTGGTCATCTATGCTTTTTGCAGGTATCTTTCTTTTGAATGTTTTTTTAAATACTCAAATTTAGGAACTTTAACAGTACTTTGTGCTGCAGTACTTGTGCAAATGCAGCACAGGCATGCTATCAGAATGCTATGCAGACATAGTAAAATGCACCAAGAGACCTTGCTGGAGGAAAAAATGTGGCAACCTGCCGTTTCCCTCTGACTTCATCCCATTAACCATAGCCATAGCAAAATTGTTAGCAAAATTGCAAAGAATCACCCAGATATACCAAGCAATAGAGAAGCAACCAAAGGAGCAACCTCCCAGTGATTTTTTTTCTACTGGCTGAAATGTGTCTGCATGGACTGATGGGATGTTTTGCACCTGTGTCTCCCACATATTTTCTCTTAGATGTTTCCTTCCTCCTGCTGCTTACTACTCAGTTTCTCTTCCCCCTCTGCTCCGTACTGGCCACGTCTCTTGTTTTCACATTTTCTAACACTTGGCTTATTTCCTTTTAACTACAGCCACATTCCAACTTTTATATCTGAAGGAAATTGTATCTCTGACAACAGTGCGGTATTTTCACCATTCTTGTTCACTCATCCTCTTTCTGTTTTGTCACACTGGGACAGAGCATTGGCATGATATCCAGGCCAGTGAGCTTCTGCTTTGTGATTGGTCTTTAGGCATTAATGTAAATAAACCAAAATAATAGCAATGATACGATAATCTGGCTGTGCTAACTTAAATCACTGGAGTGTGGATAAAAGTAGTCTGAATCTCGCACCTATATTTATGTGGTGCATTAAATGGTAGGTTTGGTATGTGTATTCAGAGTAGATACCAACACTTAAGTGTGAATGGCATGGCCTTAAGAACACAAAAGGTGTTGGCATGCAGACCAGATAGGTGAGGATGAAGTACATGAGCTAGTTTAGCTCTTTGCCTGGTCCAACACAAGAAATCCAGTCATGCCAGTTCCATTCCACTGGAGACATGAAGACAGAAAGGGATACTGATAGCAAAGTAACAAATACATCAGAAGTTCAGAGAACACACCAGTTGCCTGAAAATTAGTCTCAAGTAATGGCAAACTGTAAGGCAGCCGGTTCCATGAAACAGAAATATGTTCAGTAACTTTGCAGACTACCAAACAAATACACGCAACCCATAAGCATCTATTAATAATATCTCCTTGCTCCTAAATTGACAGATAGGGCACAGCAGTCCTAGTGATTGATTCTGGATCAGTGCAAAGAAACCATCATTTATTCTGGTATTTTTCAATTGTGTCTAAGACTGAAAATTTGAGAAAGGAGCTAAAAAGTTACTGAGGCCCAAACTGAGGAGCTCTCACTTGAGCTTTTATGTTTACCTTTAAAACAGTGCACTGTAATGCTATGAATAATATATACAGGCAGGATACACTGAAGGCTGGCTATCGCCCTCTTTAAAGTCAGTGTCTGGGCCAGTGAAATGAGTGTCATAGAGAAGACCTGATGTGAAACAAAATGCTTGATGTGGTACATAGTGGGTTTGCTTAATCCCTGTATTTGGGAGTCACTGTTGATCTTATCAGCACTGCAAAATGCGCTGCCCTCCCCCTGCTTAACACGACCCAGATTCAGCAAATCCATAGAGTACATCAACTTTAATTTCCTGTTAATCATGGACATGCAGTGCACTGGGTCAGAATACTTAAAGAACAACATGATTTATCCCCATCACTGAGATGGTTTTCAAAACAATCCTCTAAAGTGCACAAGCGTATAAGGGTGTAAAGCTGAGCCTTGCTTAATGTTCTGTCATGAGGGAAACGAGTAGCACCCTGCTCTAGCTAGGTAGTGTGCCTTGGTATTTGTGAAGCTGCCAAGGCTCACAGGAAAGACTAACGACATAATTAACGGTGCAGCAGTGTTCAGCAACATTCCTTCTGATCTTTGTAGGAGTAGGAGCCTTCAGACTCCAGCCAACGTATTCATCATCAATCTAGCTATTAGTGACTTCCTGATGTCCATTACGCAGTCTCCAGTTTTTTTCACCAACAGCCTCCACAAACGTTGGATTTTTGGTGAGAAAGGTTTGTATATAATCTTTCTAAGATATCACTAAATACGTTCCTACCATAGTGGCAGTTAATCTACTATTTCCTTATCCTCAGGTGCACTTGCAATGTTGACCACATTTCTCAACATTGTTTCAATGGTGACAGAAATGTTTCTTTGAACAGTTTTGTTTGTGTGCAATAAAAACATTCCCACTATGGAGAGGAAAATTACATATATGAGACAGATAAAAGTGACATTGGCACAGGACTACTCTCCTTGCCAGCATTCTTCCCCTGTCATCTTAACTTAGTCACTGGAAGAGTCCTGTGACAAAGAAGCACTACCCCTCAACACACTAGCTTAAAAGCTTTTCTAAATAACCTGCTCTGGTACTTGCACCTGGCAAAGTGAGGCAAGAAAGCCTGGCAAAAGTAAGTTTTCACGACAGAAACATTAACTGGCCATTTCCTGTGCAGTAAGAAAATGTGGAATTAAGGTGCTTTCATTCTGGCTATATGAGTGCAGTAAGAGGAAGACTAGTCTTTGCCTCTTGAGCAGGTATTGACAGAGCAGAAGGTCAGGGAAGTAATGTTGCTATTTTGATGATCAAAAGCATGGGGGGTTTTGAGTGTTCAATTGCATATATGTTAAAATAAAATAAAACAGAACCAAACCAACCAACCAAACAACAACCCAAACCCCTGCTTTTAATCATTACGTTGTTTGAATATTTAAAATCACTCATTAATATATGCATAGTCTACATATTTACTTCAGTTATGCTGACCTTGAGATATAAATGGTTCCATGATATCAAAGTAGCTATAACCCACCGTTAAGCAAAACAGCTGTTTCTACATGAGCTGCACTAAAACTGGAGTTAAACAAGATATTAATGGACTGCTGAAATGATTCCACTAGAAACATGAGAAATCAATGAGCGAAAATATGTTAAGTATCACTGTTTCCAGCAATTCAAGCAAACAAAATCTTTGAAGTTTATCTCCATGGATAATGTAATTAGCAAGACAGACAGCAGCTTCGAAATAGCATTACAACTGCTGGAAAACTAAAGTTCCATTGCTTTATGAATTCCAGAAGACATTAGTTCACAAGAAACACAGACTAGAACTCTCCCAGAAATTAATTAGCATGGGTAGATTAATTTCACTGCTACTTCTGTCATCTTCATTGAAAGGCTGTGAGCTGTATGCCTTCTGCGGAGCTCTTTTTGGCATTACATCTATGATCACTTTGATGGTGATTGCCTTGGACAGATATTTTGTCATCACAAAACCTCTGGCTTCTGTTGGAGTGACGTCTAAGAAGAAGGCCCTAATAATCCTAGTAGGAGTCTGGCTGTACTCTTTGGCTTGGAGCCTCCCGCCCTTCTTTGGATGGAGTAAGTGAAATGGAATATAAGTGTTTTTTCCCTCATAGCATTGGATTAAAGGCCAGTTACAGCTATAGAAGAGGGCTGAATTAATGGCTTGCATATTAGGTTTGAATAAATCCATTTGAAGAAAACAGATAGAATACATGCTGCAACTGAAGATCTCTAATCAAAAGAAAAAAAAATCCAGTGTGTATTACAGCATATTACATGATAATGGCATTTTTCCATGTGCTTATTATTTACTGAATAAAGAACAGTAGGTAAAATCAAGGCCAAAATTTATGAAGGATGTGCCCACTTATTATCCCATACCGACTTCTGTTGAGCCAAATTCAACAACATACAAGTGAAATAAATGTATTTTTCTTTTTTTCTGATCACTTTTTTCCACCCCAAAGGTGCTGTGTAAGATTGTCATGTCAATCTAAATTATTTTATTCATATAAAAAAGGACTATAGTCTGAGTAGTTTCTGCAAGTACATCTTCAATAAGTCTTGACTCTTCTAAATGGACAAATTGCACTGGGTGTGGGTCACATTCTCCATTCAGCCATTGATATCTTCACTAAGGCTTCCAATAAGCATGGCATTTAGTAATAACTACATAATTTGCTTTTGTAAATGTCAATTTTATACCTGCAAATGGGAACACACATATAGCATCTTGATCCTTGCAACATGGAAGAAAGAGTTGCTATAATAACAGAATGTGCATCACTACCATTAATTCAATTCCTATGAGTCACCAGTTTCAGTCAGTAAGTTAGAATGAACTCATCATTCAAAACCCCAGCCCATTATTGTGCTCCCTAATTCCAGAAGAGAATGTGTCAGCTCAGCTGAGGTGCGAATATCGCAGTATTTTGTTTTCCCAAAGGATGCTGAAACCAACTCAGCTACTGAGTAAAATTTAAGCAGATTTTTGTTACTGTCTTGTTATTGTCATCCTGGTCCCCCACAAACATGAGGCATGTTTAAGCAGGAAAACTGCAATACTGGGAGAAGCAGCCTTTAGTTGAATGAGAAGCTGTCAGAGCAACAAAATGACATTATAGTCTTACATTCTAGATTGTTAATTGGAGAAAGTAGAATAATTGCTTGAAGGGTGTTGTTATCTTGTAATTAGATTCTAATAGTATCCACAATACTAAATCTCATATGGTAATTAGATGCATATGAGCACATCTGGTGCAATATTTTTAGGAGTTCAACAGAAAATATCGCTGGAAATAGTGCAAATTAAAATACAAACATAAAAAGACATTGCTGTTGACAATTTCTTCACTGAAGAGTTTGACACAATTCCCTTAAGGAGATTATATTTTATGTCAGGCAGAATACTGTGTATGTATGTATGTACTTGTACTCAACTTTACTTCACAACAAAATTAATTTGATCTGCACAATAATTCTCCTTTGCACAGTAAATTTCTCTTATTTGCACAATCTTAAAAAAGCAGTAGCTACATCAATCAGCTTCATTTCACTCCTTGGGAAGATAGCAATTTGACAGGAAATGGAGATATTTAAAACCAACACTAGTCTGATCCAAGAACCACTGAAGCATTTGGAGAGATGCCCTTTCACTATGTTGAGCTTTAAACAATATTCAAGAACTGAAACAAAATTATTCAGTTTTTCAAAATGAAGCCTTAGACTGTTAAACATAAATAAAATAGGGCAACACACTAAAAGAAAAAAAAAATAGAGGTGCTTTGAACAAAGATTCATGTATCCTTTTAAAATCTCTTCCCCTCTAATGGAACAGGCCTAAATCCCATGTTATTCTGAGTATCCCTTTCTAACTTCTGCATTTAGAATAAGAATCATTTAATGTCTTATGCCTTCTCCTGTCTTTCTTCCTAGGTGCGTACGTTCCCGAGGGTCTGCTGACTTCCTGTTCCTGGGACTACATGACTTTCACCCCATCAGTCCGCGCCTACACAATGTTGCTTTTCTGCTTTGTCTTTTTCATTCCTTTGATTGCTATCATATACAGCTATGTCTTTATATTTGAGGCTATCAAGAAGGCCAACAAGTAAGTAGCCACCAGTCTTAAGTTTTTATCCTTCTTTTTCAATAACTGCTTCTTTTCTTATAAAAAAAGACTAACAGAAGAAAATTGGGAAGTTTTTCACTTTAAATTTGTATGCACGACTTAGGAAACCAAACAAGAATTCTGTCAATAGTCCACATGGTAAGAAGTGTGTATGATGCTTAGAAGGGCCATTCCTGAATTTAAGCCAGAGCTGTTCAGTAACTTGTCTAATATTGTGGAAAAGAGTAGCAGCAGTAGAAATCTGAAAGATGAGAAAGGACTACAGAAATTAACCATACAAAAGAAATACTAAAGGGACATCAGAGACACCTTACAACAGTGTATCAACAACTATTCCACAGAAAAATAGACAGAATTGAACCACAAATTCCATGTTTGACAAAGAGGTAAATCCTTTAAGGACAGGTCTCTGAAATAAAAGCTATTGTTGTAAAAATAAAGGCCAATGTCTGCCACTACATTTCTCATCTGTAGATATCTGTCCTGTAGATATCAGCATATCTAGCCACATAGCTCTGAAGTACAGAGTGAGAGTAAGGCAGCAAAATCAGACCTAGGGAAGCATAAACTTCTCTAACTATATTTAATATACCTAAGCTCAATAGGCTTGAATACCTGATTCATGTGGAAATTCTTTCGGTACAGGACTATCTTCTTCATTGAGGCACATGTGAATTCTACCATTGATTAGTGCAACTAAAACGCATTGAATTCTGAACAACTGGTCACATACATGCATTAATACACAGTAAAAGTGCATGACTTTTAGCATAAACTAGCATAAGAGTAATTGTTGTTCCATTTTATGAAGCTACTTGCTCAAGTCCCTACCTCTCTTTGTTGCTGTTGTATGTTTATTTCCTGTAGGTCTATTCAGACATTTGGAAGCAAACATGGAAATAAAGAGTTCCAGAAACAGTATCAGAGGATGAAAAATGAGTGGAAGATGGCCAAAATTGCATTGATTGTCATCTTGCTTTATGTCATTTCCTGGTCACCATACTCTGTTGTTGCTCTGGTAGCTTTTGCTGGGTAATTATGAATGTATCAGCAAAGGAATGTTCAGTGAAAGCAAAAGGTGTGAAATCGTAAAAGACGGACGAAAGTCAAAGCTACCTGTGAAGTTTAATGCCAGAAGGGCATCCAAAACATTCACATATTTAGGAGTGACATTTAACAAATGGCATGTGCTGACTGTGATTTTTTTCTTAGTTTGACTTAGGAAAAAAAAAGTTAAAAAAAAAAGAAAAAACACAGGAAGATTCTTACTGGCTACATAACATTACTGTGCTAATGATTTCTGAATGCGGATTCCCTATGCTAGGATATTCAAACTATCTGAACTTTTATTTAGTACAAAAATGCTCCATGAGGGACCCAAAAAGGTCCACCCAGGGGTTGATTCTCTTTTCTTTCTCCACTTCTTTTATTTACAAAAGTCTATTCATTTTCTTTTGTTACACCAAAATGCTAAAATTCCTTACGTGTATAAGCAAGTTCAAAATTAGTACATAATTGCATTGGGGAGCTTTTTGATGCTGGATATAAAAGATCATAAATATAAACCACCTAAGCATGTTCTTGATCTATTTAAGTGTCAGCATTTTATATAGTAATTTCAGCAAAAACATGATGCTGTCATTACATTATCTGTACATAGCTTGACACCAGACTATAGTTAACACAATCCAGGAGCCTGGACGCCTTGTCTCTAGGTGGATATTTCTCCCATGTTAACATGAGAATCTTCCTGTGCTTCAGTTTAGCTTTTGTAAAATGAGTGTGACTGTCTGCTTTACAAATTCAGATGCAAATCCTCAGGTGGCTTCTCAGGAAGAAGAGCAGTGATAAAGACAGGACATTATCCTAGGGAGGAAAGACTGACTTACTGGGCCATTTCACTTACAACTCTTTCCACCACCGCGGGAAGGTGTCTTCATAGCCTCTAAGCAGGTCTATGGAGAATCTGCCTGGTAGAAACTGCCTATGAAATATTATTATCTCGGTCTGAGCTGTTCTATTGACTTTCTTCTGACCGAGACCTTATGGGCTACTTCAAGCTCTCTTCAAAGATTAACTGGCTGATAGCAGCATGGCAGATAGACATCATCATAATTCTTTTATCCTTCAGTCACGTCACCTGCACATATGTGTGGTCACAGTAACACAACAGCATAACAAATGACACCTGAAAATACTCCCCCTTCACTTCTTAATTCAGATCAGGCAAAAAATAAAGTTTGAACAGGAAAATAGATTTATTAGTTATCTTTCCCTATAATGCCTCATTCTGCACACTTATTTCGTGACATATTACTCAGCAAGTACATCTGCTGAGTTTGAAACAGGTAGGTACTCTGATGAACACACATTCACTTATTGAAGGCTGACTTTGTCCCTAGGGTAAACAACATGAAAATCACCACCACCCTGAGACACAGTAGTGAAGTGCTGCAAGAGAAGCCCCCAAAAATAATGTTTCTCAGAAATGCCATTAGGCAGATGTTGATCTTTACAGTCAAAGAATGTAAAATTTGTTCTGTCACTATTTGGGTACAGAATTTCCCCTTTTACTCTCTTTGAAGCAGTAAGAAAGCATTGTGTTGTCAGTGTATAACTGCATAGACTACCTAGAATTCAATACTAAATACAGAATGCATTTGCATTACTCTAGGTATTCCCACGTCCTAACACCCTTCATGAACTCCATACCAGCTGTGATTGCCAAAGCTTCTGTCATCCATAACCCCATCATTTACGCTATTACTCACCCAAAATACAGGTAAGTTCACTCTTATAAAATATGTTTAACATAGCAAAGAAAATCAGACAGTAATCACCACTTTTAGGACTAGAACCTAGACTCTGCTTCCCCTGTTCATTTTACCTCTGCAAGACAGCCCTGCCCTCCCACAGAAAACGTCTCAGTGCCGCATAAATGTCAGTGGAATTTGTACTTGGAACAAATTACTATGCAGATGGGAGTTAAGAGATGTTTATGGATACTGATCTGTACTTACAGATTACATGATAAAAGATAGAGACCTTCCCACCTCAAAGGAAAGCACCGTTAATTTTTTAACTATCTTCATGAGGGATGCAGACATTTGTCAGTGTCGCAAATAGCAACTTGTTACATTAATCAGGCCAGGGAGAGATGCCATTCAGTAATCCACCTCTTCCCTCTTTTGTGCATCTTCTCCACCTTTCTTCAAGTTTTCATATTTCAGATAGTATTTCTTCTGAGTTGCAACATTTAGGGTCATTATCATATCAAGTTCTGATGCAGGCTGTGAGATCTGATGGATGGCAGCAAAGCTACATACGTGCTGCTGTTTCACCCTTTACAAAGACCTACTGGGGAACTGGACAGAGAAGAGGTTGCCATGAACATCTAAATGTGGAAGGCTGGGAGGAAGAGGAGAGCTGAGTAAAAGAGTTTCCTTATGCTGCATATGAGGAAAGCAATACTGTAAAATAACTGCACTTTTTGTACAACTATAGAGATAGCTGGCAGACAGATGTGTAAGAGGAAGCTAGAATAGCTGCTTAGGGGAAGATTAAAATAATTCATTATGTGGTACTTCTGCAAGGTTCAGTTTAAAGGGACAGAATTTTATTTTTACCCTGATTAAGCTGAAAGCAGATAAAACATCATTTTAATAGCTCCCTTCAGTTCGAAGAGTTATACTTTAATGCCCTTATCCCTGCCAAGCAATAAATTTGAGTTCTGCAGAACACTGTGAATAAGTGATCTTGCAGGGTGATTGTGTATGAGATATTGGATATCTGGAAAACTCTTTTTGCACCCAGTAATTTTCCAGTCCCTGCAGCATTAGTTCATCTCTCTGAATAAATGCATTGTTTATGATGACTGAATTTTTGTGCTAACAGAAAAAATCTGACTGGTGCTACCTCTCATCCATCAGAACAGCCATTGCAACATATGTTCCTTGCCTTGGATGCCTGCTGAGAGTTTCTCCTAAACACTCAAGGTCTTTCAGCAGTTACCCCTCCTCCAGACGAGCAACTGTAACCAGCCAGTCTTCTGAGATAAGTGGGCTGCAGAAAGGAAAAAGGCGACTGTCTTCTCTCTCTGACAGTGAATCAGTAAGGGAGACACTTCCCCTATATCCATTTTTAATTGCAAAGTAATGCATTTTCATATAGATTCCTTCAAAGTGGTAGATTCTTTAGATGAAATGCATTATGGTGCTCATTACAAGATTTCCAAAGGAAGCAGAGACACACAGTGAAATAAAAGACATTCTGTCTGGCTGAAGTTAAAAGCAGAATGTAGATCTTTGTATTCTTGATGGTTTGTGACACTGAAAGAAGAGTGGAAAGATGGAACAACAGGAATTTTAGAAAGTAAAGGAAACTTAGAGCACCCTTGAAAGTCTGATCATACATGCTTGTCTGACCACAGATTTGAAGTCTGGACATACACAAAAAAGAAACTGCTGGTCACTAAATAGTTCTCTAGCTAAAGCAAGATTGTAATGAAACAGATAATGCTTTCTGAAAGTGAAATGGGCTGTATTTGGAAACATTAATCATCAGATTTAGACAAATCAGTAAATCCATTATAGAATCATTCTCATAGAAGACCCCAACAGATTGCTGCTGCCAGTCTAAGTGAAGCCAAATGTTTTGCACAGCAGCTGGAAACAGGGCAAATATTTGGCATCCCAGGCTCTCTCTTGTAACACAAAGCCACATTACTAAGTAAATAAGCACATAAGTTAGTTCTTTGCAATTGTTTTAAATGAAATTTCCAAATACATGAAAAGCCATAATTTTCTCAGTCAAGATAATCTTCATAGTCAAGATAATCTTTGTATCTAATCCAGTCAAGTGCTGAATTCTGACAGGTGTTTTTAACAGTGATATTTGAATTCCTTTGCACTCTATATTCTTTTGACCTCTTGGTCCAATCAAAAGGAAATTCTTCTGGCTAGTAGACACTATTCAGGTGGAATGTTTTAAAACTGGCTAATAAAAAAAGAAACATTTTTATATTATATCTCATAGACTGTGAATCCCAATTCTTAAAAAAACAACAGACTCCTTAAGTAACACTGTGTGTTCTCATACTATTATCAGTGCTGGGGAAAGGGAACCATACAATCAATTCAGCAATGCCTTTTGCTTAGGAAATGTAAAATAGTGAATGGAGAATGAAAATTAGCCACAGTAAAAAATTCCAAGCAATTGGCACGCTTCAGTCTGGAATTTTCTGTAAGCCTTGAGTAAGTCTGGATCTTGTTCAGAACAATGAGAGTCAAGATTTTCTGACAGGAATATATGTTTCTCTTAACTATTTGATTTGACCACAGGATACTCTGATTTATTAGTAAGTAATATCAGTTTAGCTGAAGTACAGAGGAGAAAGAAGGACTCAAGTTTAAGAAAAACAAACTTGCTTCAATGCTCACTGATAATTTATTTTGGAGGCTTTTGCACCATATGCGCCTCAATTAGACTAGAAGATTTCTAGACATACACTCACAATGCAAAAAAGCAGTACATATGCTGCCATCTATTTTATGTCAAGGGTGGTCATCAAACTGTAAGCCGATAAATTATCTTTTTACAATTTTTTTTGTACTCCTGTGGATATAAAGATATTCTGCACTTTGGAAAATCCTAAAGAAACAATTTCCAGACAGTTCTTTGCAATGAAAAGGAGCCAAGCTCCAGAACAGATGCTCAGAAAATAAAGTCACTTCCATTTTAAAATTCAATCAAATGGGATTGTAAGTGCTAATACATTCTATGCATGGAATGGGAAGCACAGCACACATTTTTTAAAATGCTGGGATCCAAAAACTAGCTTAGCTCAACCTCTTGTGCTTCAGCAGGGAAACATATGTTTAGATCGTTCTCCTGGATATTTTGTTAAGCTCTTCTACAGAATCTTCCATGGAGACATTTCAGTCTGGAGACACTTCACTCCATAGACTCATCTTCATCATTGCTTCCCCAACAGTTAGAAAACTGCTTCTGAAAATACAATCTTGATTGTCACTGTTCCAACTTAAATTAATTTTTCCTTAACCACTTTCTGTTTTCCCCTTATCCTTCCCCACAGTTTCACAGAAAAAATGATCCTGATCCTCCTTAGAACAATCAATCTGTTATGTATTAAAATTCCATTATAGCATCACCAATTGGGATTTTCTCTTAATAGTAACAGACTCATCAAGCCAATTCCTCCAGTTCCATCAAAGTTGGGGTTTTTCTACACTCTTTATTTTCTTCCCTGGGGAAAGTTTATCAAAACATCCAAAGCACATATATTGCTTATGAAAAACCCTTCCTGTATGAAAACAAATTAAACAAAGTATATCGTATTGTTATGTTCCCCCATTTTAAGGCAAGGTATGCTGTCAAACAGAGAACAGGCTGCTCTGTGAGCTGCTCATCACAACCCCATTAGCTGTTTCATTGTTTTATTATGATCTATGGAGTTCTGTGTTTCCTTATCATTGCAGTGAAATACTGCCAGTGAGGAAAAAGAACAGAATTTTTTGATTTCTAGGAAATCCTGGTGGGTTACAGGTTTTTGTCTTTTTATTTTTTTGTTTTCCCATTAATTGGAACAAAGTTTATAAAATCAGGGCACCTTCACAGAACAAAATGTTTCTAAAGCACTGATCCTGCAGTCTCCAGATATTTCCTTCTATTTATTTCTCCTTCCACCCAAGCCACTTTGGAAACTTTGGCCCTAATTCCCACAAACACGTGTGCTTCCTTATTGGGAAATACTGCTATGGAAATACTGTCTCCTCAGAGCTATGAGGTCCATCAGAGAAGTGTCAACAATAGATTATAAAGAAACACTATTTTGTTTGAAATTTTGCAGTGAATCCTCTGGGGAAAAAAAAAAAAAGCCAAATTTTAGAATCAACAGACTTGATAATTTTGTGTGTACCTCTTATAAGTAAAGATTTTATGAAGTCATACATGGCATAACTTTTTTGAGATGTCTTTTATACAATGTCTCTCTTTTACAATTTCTGTCTAGGTAAAACTGATTCTCGGGGCAAATTGGACAGAAGTCTAAGGAAGCTAAAGTGATTGTTTTTGCTGCATTCATTTTAGGGCTGTACTGACACAGAAACTGATACACCCAGTATGTTCTCCAGACTTGCTAGCAGACAGGTTTCCTATGAAACGGGTAAAGACACAACTCAAACTAGTGACATAAGAGCCAAACCTAAACTGAAGAGCCGTGATTCTGGGATTGGTGAGAAGGTAATAGAACTGCTTAATATCTAGATTCTCTGACAGCTGGTAGGTTAACAAATATGCACATTTTACCATAATTAATCATGAAGGATCCTGCCAAGAAGATGGGGATAACCTATGAGTTAACACAATGAGTAATGACTTAAGAGGCTGTAAAAGGTCATCAGCTTTTTATTTCCACCCTGGTTCATTATTCAGCTGTCTTTGTTGCATTTCTGACAAGCAATGGCGCTGTTTTAGTGAACTTAGCATCTGAATAGTATGTTGTCTTGTGTTCAGTTTTAAGTATGTATTCAGTAATATTTGTATTTCACTATCCAAATTACTTGGTCAATCTTTCTGTTGTCTCACCATTTGGTATCAAATGAACACATATGGTGAGAGGTATAAAACACAGCTATTTTTAGCATATCACTAATTTTCAGTCAGTCCTCTGCTGTCCCCCTTTTTTGCCTTTTTCCTATACTTTGCATTTCATGTATGTAAAATATTGTGACACACCTGTATCTAATTTATGTCTTTCTTATCTGTGTTCATTTTTCAGACACCTGTAGATGCTGATGACATATCCATGGTACAATTGAATGTCACAGAGTACACTGCTACACCTACCGTAAGAATTATTATTTTAATATTAGGCATGGATCTAACTAACCAAGGGAACAAAAACTAATGACAATCCCAGTCTCTCAGCACAAATTGTTATTTTTTGAGATGCAAAAATCACACAGTACTCACAGCAGAATATAGAAAACATGACCACAAAGGGTAGATCACTGCTGAAACTAGGCAGAAGGAGAACACATGTACTACAGAGTTCTCCTTAAGTCCAACTTCTTCAAGAAACTTGAATATTTTCTTGAATTCAGTAGAACCTCTGATGAGGTCTGTGATTTTCTTAGTGGAGCAGCAAGCATTAATTTTATGCTATCTTTATGCAAATAACATACACAGTAAGTTGAGATAGCCATTCTGATGGCTGTACCTCTGAGACAGCCACAGTCTTGTGGCAAGTACTGCTGTACAAAGTGACATCATTAACTATTTAATGTTCTCTGTTTTGGGTAGCACCAAACATCTAAAAAATGCAACTTGGAGGAAATCACAGTAAGTTTTTGAAACATGTCATATCACCTATTCAGTAAGATGTTGTGCTAGTGTCTGTTTCTTCTTCCATGTAACAAAGCTACAATATACTGATAGAAATTTTTTGACATCTGCCATGAGTGAGTCAACTTGCCTGAATTCTTGACAGACGGAAATAAGAGAAAAGAGTTGGCAAGTGAAAATAAGCCAGTTCTATCTTTGCAGTATTGACCCCAATCTAATATAAACATCTGAAATTATCTCTTTATTGTTAGTAGTGATCCTTACGAACTATTGCTAGCCTCATACTCACACTCATTTTTTGGTCCTGTGCAAGTGACTGCGAACATTGCTATTGTCAAAAAATGCGAATTAAGCTTTCTCTCAATTCCCTTCTTTACTTGATTCTCTAGTTTTCTTCCCCCTTCAAACTATCCATGCTGTTATCACTACATTTTACATCACCTCTACCCCAAATGAACCTAATTAGTCTCTCTTTATGGGGGGACTCCTTACTTCATTGAATTCATAGACAGTCTGGGCATAGTCATAGCACTTTTGTTCATAGTCGAATGTGCTGCCATTAGCCTGGACTTTCATCGAAGTATACCAGCTCTTAAGTAGCAAATGCAAAGTCTGTGCTTTAGTACATTAGCTTGTTTAACAGGTTTCTTTTTCTCCTAAGTTACCCATGAAATATTAAAAAAATATTCAGGTCTACTTTTTCCTCCATCCTTTAAGTTTGGTTTTGAGTTAGTTGTGGGGATTGGCAAAGTGCTTATCTAAATGTATCCCACTTTTTCATAGATGATGCGACCTGATCTCCTTGTAGATGTTTGTGTTTTCCATTTCTTTTAAATCCTTGCATTCTTTAGAGAAATGAAAGTCTGAAAGGTGTTGGACAAAGAAAAGAGTCTCACCACGGACATTCTGCAGCCCAGATACCCAGCATTACAATAACATACAGCAATGTCCAAGGAGTAATGCTGCCTTCTGGATACAACTCTGGTTTCCTGTACCCTAAGGTCAACAGCCATAAGCGTAACAAGAAATCCAACAGCTAAGTGAATGGGGCAAGCCAGAATGTCACCTTAGCCAATACCTCCGGAACAACTATGAACCAGCTGAATCCAGAATACCTTCCTACGTTGTTCTGAAATGCTCCTACAAAGACACAACACAAGACAAGCAAGGATAAAAGCAAGGGGAGTAAGCTTTTCAGCATGAGAACTCTCTGCAGTGGTTCACTACTTGATCTGAGTCACATTGTAATTTTATTATCTCTTCTTTATGCAGCTCATGAAATGATTTCTTCCATTTGGATTTTACTCTGCTCAGGTATATTCCGCCACTGCATGGATCTTACCTACAAGCCTCCTCGGATTAATTTGAGAGGAAAGGGAAGTATGAAATTCAAAGCTGGCCTTTGTTCACTTAGTGTAGTTTAACTTCAAAGCTATTATAGAGCTAAAGCTGAGAGATTTGGGGGAAAATGTACATTACTTCCTGAAGATGGTTTCTTCATTATTGTGAACTTCCTCAACCAAATGAAAATCACACAGTCAGTGCTCCCTTCCATCGTTAATGGGGAAGGGAAGCTCCCTTCCATTTGCCCTCATTTTCTTCTACAATCCATTTGAAAGACAATGCACTTGGGCAGTAATTTGAAGTCTCAGATCTATATTTTAATTTCTGAGATTGTGGAGCAAGAAAAGGGAATAACACTGAGGAGGAGGCTATGGTCCTTTCTATACTTAGTTTCTTTTTCCAACTGTCACTTAAGAGATGTGTTTAACCCACTCTTAGCTAACCTCCCCAGAGCTATAGAAGAGTATTAGGAAACTCCTTCTGAGTTTCCTTTAGCAGGTTTTATGAGAAGAATGCAGAATTCACAGCAATGTTTATACTGAAGTGTCTTATGGGTAAGTCAATACATCTGCCTTCTAATACTTCAAAGTGGTTTACCTTTAGATGTGCTTTTTTAAAGTAGATCTTGGGAGGAGAAAGGTTAGTTCTCCAAAAACAGTTGTTCTAGAGATGTGTGGAATCCACACCATCCCCACTTTAGCATTTTAATAGAATGGAGATGGAAAGGAGCTATTACAGTTCCTCCCTTTACCTAGCGCAACCGGATATTGTCTCCAGGCAGAGAACAATATTAAACTGATAATATATGCAGCTAGCAATAAGGAGAAGGAAGACAGAAATCATATCATCTTCAAAAAGGAAGTATGTTCAAAGATATTCATCAAGTCTAAGAAATTTTATTATGACTTACTGCTTAGGTTTTTAAAATTATTTTAAAATACAAACCATGTAATTCTTCCCATCCTTTGTCATGAAGGTTATTCACACTAGTGAAAACTGGGAACAAATACTGGCGAATGTTGCCTGTTTCATATGGGTCACAAAGGGCTGAACCTACCAAGAAAATAGGCCAAAACTCACACGTTTTTTCATGTGTTACTAAGAAGTACATGGTATGTGTCCTTAAGAGCTAGACCCTTTGTTCCTGTCATGATTTTGTTCCCAAGTAGTATCCTAGAAGGCTATACTCTGCACTCTTCTGCATTCCCTTCCACTTTTAGAGGGTATAAAAAGAATACTTCCATGGCTAGAAAAGCCTTACAAATGCACCGCATGTTGTTCTCTATATCCTTCAACTCCAACATGTACTAGAGATTAGTTTGAATCTATAAAAAGAACTACAGCTGTTTGTGCTCATCTACTTATAAGAGGCTTGAAAACCACATATTAATTAGGTAGAATTTGTTTGGGAGCACTTCAAAACTCTTGTGTGTACTCCGTGTGTAACTGACAGCTTTGCCTTCCCTTCACCTCTACTGAGACTAGAAAAATCATTCAGGGAAAGCCTACAGAATTCATTTCACCTGAATATCTCTAAGTGATTCACTCTGTAACCCCAGTGGTATTTGGAATAAATCATTATTAGTTCATATTTCATCTCATCTTAGCAGCTTTATTTGTGTCCTGTATCCTCTACTTGGCAGCCATTCTTTCCGCTTTGCTGTCTCTTTACACCCTTTAACACAGATGACTGATTGGATTAAAATAATTCAGCACTGAGATGATTCACGTTTCAGTTCAAGTCAACTGTACAGCCTGTTCTGCACTGGAGAGACTGCCTGTAGCTTACCATGCACTTGGGTTCCAATGACTTGGAGGTGTGGAAGGACTAGGGCAAAACTAAGGCACTTCCCTCTGGCCTTTTGTGCTACAGCAGCTGTTCACAGAGCAGCCTGCTGGCAAGGGCAATAGCAAGCAGTGCTGTAAGTTAACAGACAAGTTCTTCACGTCCACAGGCTCAAGCTCAAATTCAGACTTGGGTCACAAGTGAAAATGTTTGGTTTGATCATCCAAGTAATTCTGAAAAACTGCTGAGCAATTGGTCACTATTGGTGGTCCTGCAAAGAATGTGCCAAGACCCAGTGTAATAAAAGGCCGTTGCAAGTTAATACTGAGGTACTGTATAAGGCAGCAGTCACAAGTTGCCAGTCTTTCCAATTTTCACATACTGCCAGAGATCTTAGTCCCTACGTTTTGCAGGTTACAGCCTCATTTTGCATACTTTTAGAAACTGTTTTGCATCCACTACTGGACTAAAAAGTACCATCATACCATGTGACATTGAGTAAAGTTTCACACATTCTCAGGTAAGACAGAGTAATACAGAGTATTTTTCTCGAAGTCATATGGAAAATCAACAGCAAGCTTGACATTCAGAAAAAACAAAGGCATCTCCAATGCTTTTGGGGTGTTTCTACAGCTCTTTAGGGCATAACATGGGTAAGTCAGGTGTCCCCGTTCTCCTCAGTGTGACTGGTGCCATTTTTCACTTAGGCCATTCCAGGAAGTGTTGCAATGTGGCCCTCATCCTCTGATCCCTTAGCAAAAGATCTTACCATCTCAGTGACACTAACAGGCCATATGTCTGTCTCTGCTTCTGAAACCACTATTTCCATAGGGCTCTATTGAGGGCCCTATCTGCAAAGCAATGTTAGTATCAGACAACGGTATTTCAGCGGCTGAGCAACAGGTATCTCACTTTAAACACTTGTGCTTGTAGATTTGCAGTTGTTCATGTCACAGGAATGTAAAGAGTCCCACGTTATAAATAGGTTTATATAAAAGCAGTCTTAAAACAAATAAATAAATTAGTAGTACTATCATTCCTAGCAATCCTAGACATGGGCCAAATCCTATACACTAAACATTTCATGTAGAACAAAAAGATTACTATCCTTACCCCATCAAATTTACAGCCTAAACGTTCATTTTCAAACTCATGCAAAGTTCACAGTTGTCAAGATTTATAAGTTGTCCTATTTATATCTCTTCTAAGGACAGCAGACTGAGTAGGTCATCAGTGCAAGCTTAATAAAACCAGAAAAGTTTCTCTAGAGCAAATCTAGCCTTAACAGCTTAATACAAAGCATAAACAGTAGTAAAAAGATTTTTTTTTTTGTAGGAAAATACTTCTTTCAGTTACAGCAGTTCTGGCAGCAGCAGGGTTTTGCTGGAGACACAGAACAGGAATTCTACATACCTGGCTCGCAGAGCAAAGCAAATGCTGCAAGAGTCACGTCAGTGTAGGAAAATGCCAGTACATTTTCCAAACACTGGTATCACCTCACAGTGTATAGAGATGTCAGGATCTTGTGATATTAGACTACAAAGCTGGCTTCACGGTGGTTGGTTGGCGCATTACCTACAATCACATTTTGGCAATAAAACTGGCACTCAAGATTAAGATTTACCTGAAACTGGGGCTAAATAGTAGGCTGGTAAGAAGAGAAAGGGATTCATCCCTCTTTACAGTGAACTTTTCCTCCCTACCCTTCTGGGTTTTTTTGGGTTTTGGTTGTTGATTTTATTTTTTTTTTTAATTTCAAAACTTACACAAGGAGCAGTATTGATGCAGATTTAGTACCAAAGATTTTTTTTGATCACTTCCAGGAACATTTTAACCAACTCTTGCCAAGGAGACTTTATGTGGGAGAACCTTCTTAAGAGCCACTTTCATTTGGGCTATTACAATAGATACTCAGTCATAATCCAACAGATCTATGACTGAGAAGCACAGAAATCCACAGCAAAAATGGCCAAAGCAGGCCTTCTGATGCTGACCGTAATTGGAAAGATAAGTAGAATTTGTACAAACACCATTTTTGACTTTATCAGACTTGAGTCAAGCATTAGGTAAGCTGGAGAGTACAGTGAGCTACAGCTCAGGTTAAACTGTCTCAGCAGACAATCGGACACAGGCATAACCTGAAAGTAAAGCTCATCGTGTGCCTCTTAGTCCATCATTGTTTGGTATTTTCATTTATGGAGTCATATGTGATTTTCTAATATTACAGTTTATCCTGGAGTTAGGTATCACTTACATTAGTAATGGGTAATTAGAAAATTAGTAAATATGTAATTTAGTAAAATGTAATTTAATGTAAAATGTAAATTAGTAATTTATGACAGAGTAGTTGCAGTATATGTTTTATTGTATGAATTTGCATTTCTTTCTCCCCACAAAGAATCTGCTCTCAGTATTATCATCCAACTTCAGCATTCTACCTTGTTATGAATAATTAGCTTCATCCACTAAAAACATGAACGACGCATATGTAAAAAAGTTGCTAAGGGGAATTTTTGTGAACCATGTTGTAGTTGCAATGTAAAAACAAAGCCATTATTCATTTCCCTCAAAATTTAGACTTGACTGCATCTCCAACATGTGAACAAGAAAAGGGTTCAGAAACACACACAAAAATCTGAGACTACATCATTGGATAGCACAAGCTCTCTTGTGTAAAGTTTCATAAAGGACATTTCCTGAACAGGCTGTGGGATACTTACAGACATACTTACAATTGCTATATGTTTTCCATTGACTGGAAAAATAGAATGGAAAATCCATACCCTTCCACACAGTGCCATGCCTGGAGGGCCACACAGAAAGTGACTGCACCTCTAATGTAACAGCACTTCCTTTAAAAGCCCCAGTACTTTAAAAATGTATTACATATGCTCAGATGCACCCTTTGGATTGGTATAATTGATTTTTATAAAGTTTTTCAGATGTCCAAAGTTAATCACGTACACAAACATCTACACAACCCCCCAGGACACATAACTGAAACAAAGGAGTTAAAACAATGTTATGTGAGTACGAAAAGTTACTGAATTATTAAAATATTTTTCCAGTCTATTATTTGCTGCTAACTCCACAGTACTGTATATTAATAAATCTCCCGTTTCACAGTTTTTAAAGCCAAGGTTAATATCAAGAGATGAGCTGGGCTGTAAACTGTATTGTTATTAGCCCTACTGTGATTTGATGCAGAAAGCAGTATTTTGGTATAGCAAACCTTACAAAGAGAGGTAAGAACAGTCCTGAGAAAATGGACTTCCAACTTCCAAAAGTTGGAATCAGAAGTTCAAGACTCTATTTTTTGGTTTTTTCCATGTTTTCTGTGTGACCTTGGGAAAATTATTTAATTTTTTCATATCTCAGTATTTCTACCTGTACAATAGAGATAATATGCTCTTCATCATCATGAGGCTACTCTCAACTAGTTTTTGCAATCTTTTACAAGATTCACAACTGAAAATATAATTTCTTTTTTCCACTGTTCATATCTTCTTCTTTTACTGTACAGTTATCAAAAATTCTAAATTGTAATATTACATATGAAAGGCAGAGATTGTTAGATAAAGGATGCATAGTAATTCATTTTCTCCATAGGAATTACTCAACAGAAATAATTAACTGACGCCCACCAAGCTGACTTCAGTTATCACTTACAGCTATATTTTACTTTGTAACATGAGTCAAGTAGAATCAAGCTTTTTAATGGTAAAATGTAACTCATAAAAAAATGTATCATGCAGTTGTGTACATTCTTTGATCAAAGATCCCGATATGTAATAACGCATTCCCTTGAGAAAGCTGAATATTAAAAATCACTGGATCAAATTTTGCTCTATGATACATAAGCAAAAAGGAAAACTATCTGTGGAGAAGGTGCTGAAATAGATCTATGGGGAGATGCAACTAATTAACGGATGATTTATAAGAGGAATCCTTGAAAGAGGGCTGAGGTCTCATAGGTAAGGTTTATCCCTTGATGTTAGCAAAGTCAAACAGACAGCAGAATCTTTTTAGGGTTTTCTGCTCTATTAATAGGGCAAAAATTGTCAATGGAGAAAGGAACCACTGACCAGCAGTGTCATCCAGGAAAAAAGGATAACATTAACAGGATGAAGGACTACAAAATAAAACCAAAAATATTTTCACAACCTTGCCTGGATATTGCCTAGAATGAAAATCAGAGAAAACTGCATTGTACAGCCTGCTCTGAGTATCAGATAGTTGCTTCTGTCCTGTCCAGACATGAGCTACCCTTTTCAAGGTCAACTTCTGCTTTCATGCACAAAAGAGGTCCATTAATGTCAAAGGATTTAAAGTAGGGCAATTCAAAGTTTGAACTGCAACAAGTGTTAAGAATGCAGCAAGGCTCAGCCATAAGAGGAACGAATGAAGGAAAGAATAAGGCTACATTCTTAAAAACTTATAGAAGCATTTCTAGTGCCTACAGCATGTGGCTATTATCACAGTGCTGAATTCTCCACAGTAACTGACCAGTGCTGAGCTGTGACTTTGAGGAAGTCAGTCCTCCATCAGACTGCAAGTAGTATTGATATACACTAGATTGGTCACAGATGTAAACACATAACCAGAGAACAGAATATAACTCAATGTTTTGGGTAATATCTCTCCCCTTACTTGTCTATATCAGGCATGCTATGCGAATTCACAAAAAAAGAGAGGTTTAAAAACAAACCAAGAAAAAAGGTTTTTCTCTTCTTTAACCAAAATTTTCAGATCTGAATTTAGAAGTTCTTTCCCAATGCCACTGCTTATGATCATGTTGTGCAGACTGCAGAGAGCCTGCTCAGCTCAGTCCACATCTCCTAGAGATTCTCATTTTCCCTAGACCCAGCTGAGAGTGACAAGTCAGCCCTTTGCTAGCTAATCCACTGGGCCAGAGAACAGGCCTTCGCTTACCCTGTCCAAGGACCTGGCATGAAATTACTGATTCTCACTTCACTTCACTTCACTTCACTTCACTTCACTTCACTTCACTTCACTTTTCTTTGTAACTCTGATCTCTTGAGTACCTGTAAACTCAGGTCTCAGCTCCCTTCTACCAGGCAGGCTGCAGTCAAGTATTCCTTGTTACCCCAGAGACAGTCCTGGAGCAGTTCAGCCTTCAAGCCCTCCAGGGTCTTGCATCCCAACAGTATCACCATCCTCTTCTAGTTCTCACTAGTTCACACCACCAGTACCCCTTTCCAAGCAGTTCCCAATTGCCCTTGGGTGCCAAAGCCAGCATTAACTAAACATAGCCCCCTCCTGGCTTTTAAAGAAACCATGTATGCTTCCACCTTAGCATGGAAACAGATGGAATCTGGGTCTATAATAATCCTCCAACTGTTATGTAAAAATATGAATCCTATTGATGCTGCTGTCCTCAGCTGAAGTCTCTGAGTAACAGAAGCACATGGCAGAACCCTTAATGTGTATTGATACATCTTACTCAAAGTGCTGCTTTCCAGATGCACTGGTTAAAACTCACTTTCTGTCGCTGCTCAGTGAAGTAAGAAGAGAACTTAATCTGATGAAGGACAGAGTTGAGGTAGTAGCATCAGGCAGCTCAGTGGTTGGTCATATTCACTGCATAGATTCCTCCTGAAAATCATCCCTCTGAAAAAGAAAAAAACACACAAGTCTTTCAGGTCCTGGATCATTATGTTCAGTCAGATAAGAAATAAGTTTCAAGCAGTAAAAGCTGTTCTCTTTGGGCACTGCAGAGACCCTTTATTTCAACTGAAGAAATTAAAAATATGAAAATTCCATAAACAATCATGTGAAACTCCATTTCAATAAACACTTGCTTTAATTTTTGCTTTACCCCAAACTGTGACGGTAGAGGATGGCCAAAGGCAAAGGAAGCAAAAAAGAAACACAATTCAGGATACCCATTAGCACTGCATCAAAATAAAGTGACTGCAAATAAGCTAGAAAATCCTGAAGGATTGCAAAACACAAAAATTTCACATGAAACATGACTCTTCTCCTTCCTATTGTGGGCTACTACCAGAAAAGGAACTTGGAGCTACCATCTCGTATAAGATTTCTCCTTGCTTCTTTCACTGACTCAACCCTCGATTTTTTCTCACGTGTAAGAGCCAGACCATAATGATTTCAGAGACAGGGCTAAGGAGGCCACAGCACACGTTAGAGAGCTGTATCTTGCAGCCTCCTTTTGTTGTGCTGTTTCCTAAAATAGAAAGAATCCCCATTACAGCTGAACCTGCTCCATTTTTACTAAGTCACAGCACAAAGGCAATTGCTTATTAGAGCAGGTCATGAACGTGTGCGCTGCCTGAATGTCAGCTTTTAAAAATAATATTACTGCAAGAGTTTTCAAAATAACACAGCTGACTGTCCAACATCATTGGAAGCCATTTCTGGGAAACCTGGGATTTGGGGTTTAGATAAGATCAGTACATTTCTTTTGCCAAAAGGCGGCCAGGGCCACATGCCTTTCCAGAACAGCCATACAGATAGGAACATACAGATAGGCATGATACCACTAAGGACTTACAGCATAGGGATTCAGCCACATGAGGTGGATCCTAATGCAAGCTGGGTTTCAGAGACATAATTTCTCATTCACTGTTTAAGGATGAATCTCTCTGAAGAGAAAATCACGGCAGTTAAACCACTTCACGGGGATCTCAAGTCAGTTCTAAATTTGTCAGTCAAAAATGTTAAAACAAAACAAAAAGTCCCAAAGCAATACAGCAGCATCCCCTACTAAGCACTTTGTGTCTTAGTGATTAGTTTCCTACTTGCTTAAGATTTTCACAATACTAGTATTTCTTGCCCAGTTTTGGATATCTCAGGACTGCGGATGGAGATCTGAAAAAGGATCCTACTTGTGCAAAGGATATTCAATTGAACTTCAGCAACTGAAACTCTTTGGAAGTGCCAGCCTAAGTTCTAACGCAACGGTCCCAGCTATTACATATTCAGTGCATATTACACTCAAAATATCAGTTGATTCAACAAGTCAAGAGGACACCATAATGCTTCTATTTCAACATGTTAAAAAGAAAAAACTTGTGAGCAAGTTTCTCTGCCTCCTCCCTCCAAAAGCTAGTGGCTTGGTTCTACTTAAGAAGCATTGGTTCCAATAAATTTATTTGACTTCAGTTATAATTTGAGTGTTATTATTTTACTTGATCTCAGTTTGCAAGATCTCACCAAAAGAAAAAAGCTCATCACAGAGCACACATTTCATTGGAACTTTCATTCCAGTCCCTCTACAACTAATATCCAACTTGTAAAGGAAGAGGCTGAGGAACAAAGTAAGATAAATGGAATAAAGAATAAGACATTCCTGTTGTCTTGTCTGGGAGCTCTATTCTTGTTAACTTGTGCATTCCTCTAAACACAAAGGAATTGAATCAGGTTACTCACATAACAGGATCCTGAATTTGTATCTCACTTATCTTCCCCTAGGCCACTGAAACTCAGTTGGAAAGCTTGGCTGACCCTAAACAAACTTTTTATTAATGAAATTGCCAATAAAGCTACATATTAAATCCACTTGTTTATTTTACTTTCTGTGATTGAACAGAAGTAGACAAGAACATTTTTGACAAGGTGTGCCTTTCTCTACCAGTCCTTCATTCTGCTTACTGCATGAAAACTTTGTGCACATGCAAATTACATAGTCACTTTTTCAGTTCCTATCTTATAGGAGTTGTACATTTCGCATCTGACCATTAAGACATTCCTGATCTTCCATCCTCTCAACTGAGAAACAATCTTTCTACACACCTTTCAAACAGGAAAAAAATTACCACTTGGGAAAATGAAGCTAAGTCAGCTAGCACACTCTCTCACCCTGCCTTTCCTGCTTTGAGCTCAGTTCCTCCCTTATTCCCAGCACAACTGAAAACACTAAGAAAAGAATGGAAGAATGTGTGAATGAAAACTGAAACGAGTTCGGTTAAATCATTATTAAATAGCCAAGTCCTCATCTGAAGCAGTTCTGTCACTGTCTTTTGTTGGAACATTTGGCTACAGTCTCCTAACTGACATTTACTAGCAAATGTTCGCTTTTGCACAGATTCTCATGTGTAGATTTATGTAACTGGCAGGACAGACTGTTAGCATAAATGTACTAAATGAAAATTGTTGTACTTAGGTTTCAGTCTAGTATGTTTTACTTCCCTTTTAACAGACATACTGCTACAATAATAGCTTACTCCAGGTTATCTGTTCAGGTGGTGGTGTTAAACAAATTTACTTTATGCTAGAAGAGCCAGGAGAAGTTCTGTGGGATGTTGAAAGGTGGGGCACTGAGATGCTACCCTTTGAAAAAAAACATACACCAGCAGTCATTCTCCAGTGGCTGCCAAGTTTATTTCAAAATCATAATCTTTATCCGCAACTACTAAGTGGCCAAAGCATTAGTTGCAGGCCACTGTGAGAAAAGCTGCTGAGCCAGATCACATGTTTTATTGAGAGTTAAATGAAAAATTCTCAGAAAAAGTGTGGGTCATTTTGCTCCTCCTTCACTGCTTTAATGCAGTAACTGAATCAGCAGCAGAGCAAAATATTTGTTAATTCTGGTTTATTAAAGTAGGTGAGCTAGCAGTCTTTCTTCATTTGGATAATCTAGAGGTCATACATCCTTTTGTAAATACCTCTTTTAAAAGGCTCTGGGAATGTTTTTTATATCATTTTAATGCTCACACAACTTTTTAATGCTCAAGGAAAAGTAGTGGTAGAGTTAAGCCCTTATTAGGAAGAGCCACCTGGCACACAGTTTAAGTTTATCCTAGTCTTCAGATGCCACAATTAAAATTGTTTCAATAAATCAATAGGCTTGACCAAAAAAATCATCGGATCAAGGCACCAAATAATCAAAGTGAACAAGACAGATACTCAGCTGACACTACTATGTGGTAACTATCAAAGATAATCAGTTCTGAGCCAGAGTATGGCATTAACTCCCTCTGTGACCTTGACAATTCAATTTACTGCAGTGCCCAAGTTTACCTCTAAATGGGTATATCATTTACTCTTGGAGTGCTGCAAGGCAAAATTAGGAAGGTTTTGCATAAACTTGCAAACTGTAACCTTTTTTCCATACTCAGAGGATTAGCAGTGCCAGTTTTAAGAAAGATGCAATGACAGACTAATTAGCCTTCAACTGAGAGATGCAGAGAGATATTGAGTGAAACAGGTGGGAAGCAATTCTCAAAACCTTTCCCTTCACACAAACAGTGTGCATTTACAACTGAATACTTACAGTTGAACAGTGAGCTAGAATTAAGAGGCCAACATTTATTTAGACAAACTAACTGAAAATCGATCAAGTTTAAACTTCAAGAGAATTCCAGCTTTTCTTCTCTCTAAAATCAGAGCACAATGTTTGTGGATATTGTGCAGTCAACACTGACATTTTAAGGCTGGACTGGCCCCAAGTATGAAAGCAGCCTGGGTTATGAGTCAAGCTGTGTTGCTGGGGTTCATTCTGCTGACAGTCCATCTTGAATTACCTACTGCCATAACTCTGCTTCTAGCCTGTACTAGGAATGTTGGTGCTAATCACGCAGCTCAGGGAAATGACATTCCTGTCCCAGGAACAGTCTAATAAGGTTGCCTTTAACAGCTTTCTTTTTCATGTTTGAGCAAAACTCTCAAGTTGCAATTCACAATGTTTTATTGAACTCTGTGTAACAGCTTGAGGTTTTGATTGGTTTGTTTGCTCTTGTATGTGGGCAACATTAGGAACTTTGCAAGACTGGTAAGATAAGACTAAAAGTGGGAATGATGAATGTCTGCCTTATAAGGTTAAAATTACCAAAGCAAAGTCACTCTAAAAATATGATTCTCATCTGAGCTGTGCTTGCTACATTTTCCTAAGATTTTCTGTAAAAGTTCTGCAAAATAAAATAATTTTGAAGATCCAAAATATTAGATTCCTTGGCAGCTTTTTTGGCCAATACCAGAAATTAAGCTACAACCCCACTGGAATTAAGACTGTTCGCTGGACATATCTATAGTCATGATTTTAAAGAATTTTTTCCCAGTCTTTTATCAGAAGGGAAGTGAAAATTATGAGTTGCTTTGCAAATTGCTCATTTATTAATTAATGACGGAAGGAACAGATCACTGAATCTTCTGCCCCCCTTACATAGCATGTGCAAAGGACAGTGAAAGTCCTAACTACTAAGCAATAAGCAATCACAAATAGAAAGGCTTCATTTACTGGAGCTGTTACAGTTTGGGGAAATGACAGTGCAAATGCACCCCAGATCCGCACTCCTCTAAAAGTTAGCACTTCTGTCTGAGCAGTCACATCAAAGTCACCACAGAGAAATAACACCTACACAGCCCACCAACACCAAAGGAATATCTTGTCATTGGTTGTAATCAGGTAGAGGCTCCCCGAAAGCCACACTCATCACTAGTTTATTTCTGAACTCAGAAGTGTAACCCCTTCAGCTGGACAGGGGATGAAATCAGACATCAAAAGCATTATCCTGGGAGAAAGCACGTCTGTATTTTGTGCTGCAGTGTATTTCCTTTACATGCCATTTCTCCTAACACCATCACCGTTGAGGAGTCCTTCATTAGCTGAGGAGGCCAGCATTGTTGGGCAGCAACCATTCTTTTACATTTCCATACATGATGGTTGTACCTTCAGTTTACAGTTGCTGCAACTAAACTGTACAGAGAGCTTACCAAAATGCCTTATAGCCCTAATTAAATCATATTGCAGAATTTGATGAAAAATGAGGGGCTTATTTATGAGGAAAACAATCTTTCTGTGACTGATCTGAGGCTAAACAGCTGATGCAGCAGTTGGGGAGATCAGATTGTGATTAGTAGAAATGGTAAAAAACTTGGAGAAAGACTTATGGAAAACCCAGAATTAGCCCTTGACAGAACTATCCAAATTTCCCAAGAAAGGAAATTGCTCAGGCTGGAATGAAACTCATGGGTCAGAAGCAAATCACACTGAGTGAGTCACAGAGAAAAGTGGACAGCTAAATCTACTAATAAGCTACTTTCCAGAATGCAAATAGGATTGTTTCCACAGGATGGCCTGGCCAGAGTAGCCTCGGCTTCCTAAGTCTTCAGCTTTCTGTACTAAGCGATGACCCTGAAGGTGTTTCATGGAACTATTCCAAGGCCATTGGTAGGTCAGCAAAGTATTTTTGAAATGTTACTTAAAATGCAAGTTTAATACCATCACTGATGCTTACTAGAAAAAGAGAACAAAGGATTTTGTCCCTGGCACAAAGACAGGTACAAGTTTCTGGGAACAAGTTTGTAGGCTTTTTTAGAGAGTGCTGAGGAGGTAGTGCTCCCATACTTTCAAATTCCCTGGCCCTGAGTGACAAGTAACACAAAAGCTAGTGGTTACCACCCTGTTTCAAACGAAAACAAATTCTGAAGCAAAACTGATCCGCCACTTATCAGAACAGGATTACGGGCAAATTTGCAATCATCCTTGCTGATGTGTGTAGCAGGGGCTGAAAATCAGGTTGCTAAAGGCCTTGTAAAAGTTTGGGAATAAGCCCTTAAATATAAATACGATTTTTTTCTACCACAGGTAGAATGGAATGATCTAACAGATCATCACCCTATTCATAATAAAATAAACATAATTTCTCTCCATCCAGGTCATGTTTTCCACCCTAAATTATCAATTATGCTACTTTACAAGGCCTTCTCATCCGCAGGAGAATGACCTGTGGTCATTTTGCAGCTTTTGTTATTTATAGGGGGCTTCTAAGAGATAGCAGAGTCAATGAAGAATTCAAAGAGTGACAAAGAGCTACAGCTAACTTCAAGGATAACAAAGTGTGTATTTTCATCCTGATACTTGTTAACAGATACCACTGCAAAAAGCATATGACAATCAAAATTCCTACCCCTTAAACACACTACTGAGGATCTGAGGACGTTTTTAAATGCGCTTGCATATGCCATATGATGAAATTAGCACA